>JAJPUD010015413.1:0-14627 GCA_023553655.1 Myrmecobius fasciatus
AGGTGGAACAGCTGCTTTAATTTGCCCTGGGGCAGTTCTGCTGATTGAGTTATTTCAGGAACTGGGCAGTTCTGCTGATTGAATTATGTCAGGTGCTGGGCAGTTCTGCTTTAGTTCACCCTGGGGCGGGTCTGCTGATTGAATTATTTCAGGTACTGGGAAGCTCCCCTGATTGAATTATTTCTGGTGCTTATCAGTCCTGTTGTTTGATTGATTGCTTTATGGTGCTGTGTAATGGCAGCTAGGTCCAATGCTCATCAAGGGTTCAGTGGTTCACAATCTATCCCCCTCAAAATGCAGACCCTCCAAACCACCTGCCCACAATCAGGACAGATTGTTCCAAGAGGCCCGCAGAAGACTCCCAGGTTTGTGAAAAGCACAACGCTCCCACTCCTGTGACTCCTGTTCCAGCTCCCTGCTCCAGCTCCCTGCCCCGGTCTCCCTGTGCTGCAGTCTGGGTTCAGGAGACCCCCTGCCCAATTAAAACAGACCTGTTTTGAGGTTCTTCCAGAGTATCTTCTTCTAGAATTGTGTTGTTCTCCAGATATTGTGGATTTTTTTGCTTCAGAATCAGTCTAGAGGCTTCATATGTTGTTGGTTTGAGGGGAGGTTAGAGGAGGTTACAGAGACTCCTGTCTGATCTCCACCACCATGGCTCCACCCCCAGAAGTCTGTCTTCTCTCTCTTGATCATTTACAGTTAACCCTATACATTGCTTGTGGTATATAATTGTTTACATGTTGACTCTCCCATTAATGTGTTAGCTTCTTGAGAGTAGAGGCTGTCTTTGGATTTATTTGATTCCCCAGAGCTTAATACATTGCCTGACAAACATTGCACACTTAATACATGTTTACTGACTAATTGACTGAATGAAGAGAATTTTCACCAGATTGATCTTATGAATGCAATTTTTATATCAAAATGATTCTTAAAGATTATTCACTAAATTGTAAAAGATTTTGTATGGTGGAAGGACAATAATGCTGAAGAAATTGCATGCCTTTTAGGTATCAAATAAAGAGTTCATATTCTTAGCTCTTCATGCTGTTTGATTATCATGTGGATGTATTTGCCTTTTTCTACAATTTCTCACCAAGAGTCTTTTTGATACTGTTATCTATCCAGCATTAGATATAATATTCTATGGCAAAGAAACAGATAGAAACTCAATGGAACAGAAGTCCAGGACCATGGTTTGAATTCATTGCATTAGCCTAACAACCTGACTGGAGACCTGGATGAGGGTAAAATAACAGTTGAATTTATGGGAGTCATACTTTCTAGTTCTTTCTATGCCTTCTTGTAGCCACATCAGTGGCTATTTCAAACTTCCAGTACCATAAAGGTCTCTTAAAATCTGCTAATGTTCTGATGAATTGACATTCATTTTGCATGATTGTTCATCCTGGTTCCATTGCTACCCTGGGCCTATGTCTGTTATTCCATGGCCAGAAAACAAACACACACACACACACACACACACACACACACACACACACAAACAGTGGCTATGTTCTTAAATAAATAATTACAAGACTCCCAGAAATATAATGAAGTAGAATTTGCTTGAAGTTGCTGCTGCTCCTGACCAAAAATAACAACAAAAATAAATACCACTGATTATTTTTAGTGAAAAAAAAAAAAGAAACAAACTACGTATTGCAACTGAAATAGAATTTTAGACCAGAATGAGCCTTAGTCATCACTGAGTCCAGCCTCCTAATTTTATAGATGATGAAACAGAACTGGAGAGTTAAGTGACTTGTTAACATCATTGCCTACCTAATTAGTGACAGAGATGACACTAGAATCCAGTTTTCTAACTTAAAGGTTAACATTATTTTATTTCAAATATAGCGTGATGTCTGTCTAGGAAAGTTTCACTATTTTCAGTCATAGCCTGTTGAAAATCTCTCTCTCTAATAAGAATGACAGCATTATTGAATCATTATTTTACATCACAAATCACACCAATCAATAAACCCTTGTTAAGCAAATATATGTACTATTTATAAAGGATTTACTAATTTACATAAAAAACTAGGTCAGTCAGTCAACAAGTAGTATTCTCATTAGTAAGTGTCGGAGGCAATATAGATAACAGAACTTTGAAGCCCCACATTTTATGTACAATGTAACAGATTCAAAGTTCCCATGTATCTTAATCAAGATAATATTAATTAACAATAGCCAAGATTAGCTCAAGATTAGACTTCTAATATTTTTTAATACTCTTTTTACCATCTTGCAGTTTTCTAAGTGTTTTGGTAGACATTAAATCTTGAAGAGATGATGACATGATATTTGTCATAAACACAAGGGGAAACATGAAATTCAGTGAGAAAGGAAAACAGTTTTAGAATTGTGTTAAATTTATAGTAAATCTTTGATTTCCTTAACCCTAAGATTAAATTCTTCAAAATGTTTAGCTAATATATGTACATTATATATAATATTCAAATTCTTAAAATTAAATAAAAAATAGATTTATTTAAAGAACAAATGATCCTCAATCTAACTAGAATACCAGTTAGAATTAGTAATGGTTTATATAATTTTCTTTCCAGGTATTAACATAGGAAAGTGCTCTATACTTTCGTTTTAGTTAAAGCTTCTAACTTGTAATCTTCAAAATAAAAGTTTATTGCAGCAGACTTTTAATTAATCATTCATTCATTTCTATGAAAGTATATTAAAACTTTTGCTAAATATTGCTTCTTAAGAATCCCTAGATTGTATAAATCCCTTCAACAGAGTTCACACGTGTATGCACATGCCCATACATGTGACATACATTTATTTACTTGCTTGTTTATTTATTTAATAGTACAATTACTCTTACTATTCTTGTTCTTTCCCATTTATCTGGTTGATATGACAAAAAGAACAATCAATCAACCATTAATAAATATTTATAAATTGTGATTATATGATATACACCGGGCACTTTGGTAGGCATTGGGACACAAACATAAAATTGACAGAAACTTTGCTTCCAGGGGGATTAACATCATATTAATATAACATACATTAAAAAAACCATCTACAAGATAACTAAAAATAAATATGAAGGAAATACACAAGTCAATCTTTTGTAACCTGAGAATTGTGAACTTTTAAATTTTTAGTATTATGAGAGTTATATTTAAATTTTCTTAGCAATTCATACATATTCTTATGCATTTAAGAATTTTATTTTGGTGAATACATCAGACATCCAAAGGAGTTCATGGTGCCAAAAAAACCAATGTTAAAAGCATGATATATGCCATAAACTCTAAAATGTAGGCATGTTGAAATTTAGATCATACATATCATGGTAAGGAAGAAGTCACATAGTCATTCTTTGTTTCATTCATTTATTTATTTGCTTTTGGTTTGCTTCAGACTTGGAATTTTATTGTTAAAGTGATGTTCCAGTGAGGAAACTACCTCTACCAATGCAGATAATAAACTTCATTGTAATGTGTTCTTAGAGTATTTCCTGGGGATATTGAGAAGCTAAGTAATTTCTTAAAGGTTATATAATCAGTAAGTGTCAGAGGCAGGAAATGAAGCCATGCTTTCTGACTCATTCCAGCTCTCTCTTACCTTACTAGGCTGCCTTTAGTCTTTGAGTGGGTAATAGGTACAAGGGAAAAACATACAAAACAATAGCAACAAGAAACATGGTGTCAGGGAAAATTGCTCTTAAGTAAAATTTTTCTATTACATAGATCCTTATAATTTTAAGTTAATCAGGTACTCTATATGGCATTTCAAACATGATTATATATCTTAAATGGATTTCCTAAGTTTGGTAAGTAAATCTAGTAAAAAATATTAAGTGGTCTTTAGTTTCTCTCCAGAGGATTATAATTACAGTATTCATACTTGTCATTTAATAGCATAGCATGATGCCAGGTTTGTCTGTCTATCTGTTTCTGTCTCTCTCTGCCTCTATCTCTTTTCTTACTCCTCCTCATCCACCCTTGATGAAAATTGCATTAGAAGCTCATTAATCTACAAAAGCTGAAAACAGGACCATTGTGTTTTGTTCCATAGTATATTCTATGAAATTCTGGATTAACTTTCAATCTAGTTTGTAAAATAGATTTGGAACTGTTAAAGTATAGATTTATAGATTTACTATAACTATATCCTAAGTTTTGCTAACTAGCCCAAAGTAGCACAGCTATTCAAAAAAAAAGTAAGAATTGAAGGATGCTAAGGGAACTGTCATAAAAATTCCCATTATAAACAACAACAAGAAAACAAAACAAAACAAAACAAAATTGTATACCAGTCTATATTTTGCTACCAACTTCCTTTGTAACCATAGCTAATCAGTTATCTCTATAATTTTCAGTTTTTTCTCCTCTCTAAAAAGAGGCAGATAAAATAAATATTTCACTATGCATACTGAATGCTAGACTTGGACTAAGAAAAAAATGGATGTAAATCCAAACTTTTAATACAAATTAGGTATGTGATCTTTGGCAAGTTATTTAACCCCATCTGTCTTAGTTTCCTTAACTATAAATAGAATGGGGATAATAATAGTATCTACTTACTGGAATTGTTGTAAGGATTATATGAAATATTGTTCATAAAGAATTTAGTCTAATACCTAGCATATTGTAATATATATATATTACATAATAATAATAAATTATTTTAAATATGTATAGATTAGAAATTTATATGTATTGAATATTTTATAATATTGTGTGTATACATATTCACGTGGCATATATTGTATACATGCATACATACATATGTGTGTTTGAGTCATTTTGGTATAGTGATTAAAAAAAAAAAACTAGTTTTAAAGTGATGACCACCTGATTTCAAGTCCTTTGACTGAAATATCCTGACGGTAATGCTGTTTATGTTACTTAGCATCTCATTGGCTAAAGAAAGTCTCTAATGATTAGTTACAGAAAAATGCTAATTTGATTTATAGGAGGTCTCTTATTTTCAAGCTTCTGCACTGAGTATTACATTTCTAGAATATTTGTTGTGTTATATCATGGTGTATGTGTATGTGTGTGTGTGTGAGAGAAAAATCTATCATTATTTGAATAAATTTCATTGTTGATTATTATCTATGTAATGTAGTTAAACATGATAGTGAAATGTGGGGAAATATGGGAGATATGAAGGTAGCTTGGTGTCACAGAGAGAACACACCTCTGGAGTTGGAGGACTTGGCCTCAAATCTCAACTTTGATACTTACATTGTGTGGACTTGGCTATATTGTTTACTTTCTCAGACTAAGAGTAGATGACTCTGTGGCTCTCAGTGGCTCTAAATATATGTTGTAATTAATAATGAACTTATATTTGACATTTTGAGAAGATAGCTCAAGTCCTGATTAATGCTTCCTAGCCTTTTGAATTATTTGTCTAACTGAACAAGTCACTTAATATCTTAGCCTCAGTTACCTCTCTTATAAAATGAGGATAATAATAGCATTTATCTCACAAGATTGTGGTGAGGATCAAATGAAATAAAAATTATAAAATAAATGTAAGGTAGTGGTTAAGTTATTTATTTTAAATTTGAGTTGATCAACTACCAAACTATAGATACATAGTATGTAACGGTTATATGCTAGCAAATAAGAATTCTTTACAAAAACTAGAGTAGCACTGAGCCTTTTTCAGTGTAACACAATCTAGCAGGAATGATTTTGAATTATAAAATGATATAGCTCTGGGCTACATTCTTCAGGAGAAAGAGAAAAATAAAACACAAACAAACAAAACAAAACTACGAAGAGGAATAGAAGGAGATTTCACTATTTTTAAGGTTGCATGCTTACTGATTGTTTGACATTTTGCATCACTGAATTTTTGGCTGATTTTAATACCTATCCTGAAAGATTTTGTAAGTAAGTCAAATCTCAGTTTCTGGCTTGATGTTCAAACTAAATTTTCTCTAACATCAGGTACAATGCTGAAGCATTCTCAATATCTTTAATTATTAGTCCTAAATTTGTCAATGACCATTAACTTGTAACACTAAGGAAAAATGTGTTGGTATTTCTGAGACAAAAATTTCCTTTTTCTAAACAAGACATAATTTCTACCTTCCATGTTGTGGGTTTTTAATGTTATATCTCACCATTTAAAAAAAATCACATTTTTACATTCTACATCTAGGTGGTATATTAGATAGATCACTGCCCTTGAAGCCAGAAAAACCTTAATTCACATCTAGTCAGAATTGTCCTAGTTGTGCAACCCTTAGTCTATCTCAGTCTTAATACCCTTAAATATAAAATAGGAAGCATCATCATAACACCTACCCCACAAAGTTGTTTAGAGGCTCAAATGAGATAATATATTAAAGTGTTTTGCAAATGTTAAAAATCTATATAATTATTTAAAAAAGTGATCTCTGGAGAATTTTGGGAACTCTTTTTCAGGTATAAGTTAAACAATTTCTTCTTGATTTCTTTCTAACTCAAAGATTCTTTGATTTTGTGATATGGGATTACATAGCAGAATAAAGATTTTAAAATAACCTTACTACATGTTTCTATATATGACTGATTCTTGTAATAAGGAGAGATGAAATCAGAATGTCAGAATAATTAGTGAGAGACAAACTGGAGAAAAGAAAATGAAAAGGATTTGGAGAAGGTATTTGACTCCAAATACTTCTTGACTTGATTCCCAAGAGTCTTTCCACTTTAATGTATTTCCAGCAGAGGCAACATTATCTAAAAATTATTACTACTTTTGTTATTATTGTTGTTTATACAATCTGCCCTCAATCCCTTTTATATATCATCTTTTATCATAATAATTTTTGTTTTTCTTCTGTGATATGCCTTACTAGACTCCATGATAGATTGCTTAGACCATGTTTTACTTTTCTTTGGAACTCCCACAGTAACTCACACAAAGTACTTAATATTTCTTTAATAAATGAATATATAAATTAAAAAATGAATGATATATAATACCAGTCCAATGATGGCATGTAATCTATAAACAAATATATGGAAAGCATTTGATTAATAAATCAATGACACTCAAACTTTTAAATTTCATGGGTATTCCACTTTCCCCACACTTTTCTCTTGTGCTTTTACATTTTTTCATGATTCTTTTATTTGAGAACTTTAAGCTAAGTAGACTGTTCCAGACAAATTGATAATTCATCTTAAATAGGCCCATAAATTTGCTTTTTGGTTTTTAAATATATTTTCCTTTTTAATTCTACTTGTTGTTCTTTATTTTCTCAAAACCAATAACTTGCTCAATTCAATCAATTAATCACCAAGCATTAAGAATCTATCCTTTTCTAGGCATTTTTTTTTACTGGGGAAAGAAGAACCACTTCATCTTCTCAAAGAACTTACATGCTAATGGGATAAAGTATAGTATAAGTTTTGTTTCATTTTACATGATGGGTATATTTGAAAGTAGTAAGAAAGGAATTAGTTGATAGGAAAGACTAATATTGGGGAGTTGGTGACGGTAACTGAAGATGTGATCTGGGCAGTCTGTTGGAAAACACAGAAAATAAAGGAAAAGTGAATATGTAAAGGAATTGGCCTAAGCAAAGAGAAGGGCTATCTCTTTATTTAGGGAAAATAAAGCAGAGTGACTTTGAGTTTAGGAAAATGGGTAAAGATGGAGCTCTCATTTAAAGGCTTCAATTTTCTCAGTAAAGAGGCAAGTTCTTCAGTTGAGAGAAGGAATGAATATAGAGTGAAAAAGGAAGGTGCTCTAAGATTGAGAAAAAAAGAAAAGGTTTGGAATAGATCCTATTGGGAATGAGACCTGAAATCAATACTGGAGGCATAAAAGAACTGCCCTGCTTCAGTGAGAAGTCAGATGGGGTTTGATAACATGGCTTTGTAATGTAACTTACTCAACATTTAGTGTCCTGTGAGTAGGAGAATAAAAGACAGATAGTGGGAAGAATCCATCACAAGAGAAGAGTAGTGATACCATCATAGAGCAAGGATTTCAAAAGGAAAAGACAGTGCAGAGTAGAAACTGCTAACAAAGGGGTTGAGGATGGGCAGGAAGGAACATAAAGTCACAGGGGGAGTAATGACTTAAAAAAATATTGAAGTTTGAAGTGGTATTAATTGAGGTGAAGCAAAATATTGGAGAGGTGGAAAAAATAGGGAAAGATGGAATGAGGAAGTTATGCTCAAATAGAGAAATCTCTGAGTTTTTTTTTTAAAGGAAGTATAATATGTGTAACGTAAGTCTGGTAGAAATATAACAAATTAGTAGATTGTGAGATTTAAGAAATCTGAGGTATTTTTAAAATACTTATTAGTTGTCAGACTTCTTTCAACTGATAGGTGTACAAAGAAAGTTGAAATCAACTTCTGTCCTCAAGGAGCTCACTTTATAATAGGTTATATGCTGGATGTGTACAAAATAGATGGGAGGCAATCTGAAGAAGAGAAGGTGTTTAGACAGATGCAAAAGCTCATTAAATTTAGCTAAGGAATCTACCACTCACTAGAAATTACTATGAGTTTAAGATAACATGTCTACTGTATGAAGTCTTATTTATCGATAGATGATTCTTTTTTCCTCTAGGCCTTTAAACTGTGTGTAGATAGATAGATAGATCGATAGATCGATAGATCGATAGATAGATATAGGTGTGTAGGTAGATATGTAAATAGGTAGATAGTGATAAATAGATAGCCTGGCAGTAAAATTTGTTTCAGTTTGATTTTTCAATCCACAAATTCAGGATACCAAGAATCCTAAATCAAAGGCAAATCTACATTCATAGGTCTATTTTAATTCTAGGAAATGTGAGTGTAACCCAGGAATAAATCATCATCCATGCTGTCTTTTTGTCCATGATTTTTGATTGACTATTTCCAAACTGCCAAGTATTATTCAAATAATGGCACTAAACATTTATTTTATTCTAAAGAACTAAGTTAGCAACATATATCTGTACCCATATAAATAATAAAATGGGAGTCTATATTTGACATCATTTTTCTTTTGGGGGGTGCAAGGATTCAATTTTAAAAATTCAGGGTATTAAGGGATACCACTAGATGTCAGTATAACCAGATCATTTTCTCCCATACAGATTCATTTTATTATATTTTCAGATTTCCTGAATGGCTTTTGGGGAATTAATTCTTGTAGCATTGATTGCATCTAATCCTCTGCCTGTTTAGTTAAAGGTTACTAATTGCTAGATTCATACTTCTTTATGTGACCCTTCTAAAATCTGAATTTTTAAAAAAAAAGAAATAGTAAGCCTTAAAAAAATAAAAGAATAAAAATTCTAAAGTTTTCACTGTTTTATTAATTAGCTGATTGTACCATGCATAGCCAGTCAGTTTATTATATCTTAAGAAAGCTCTGCCATATCTGTCTCATTAAAGGTGAAGAAGCTGACAGACTAATGCACATATGCTACAACATTAATTCGAGAATCAGATTTTTCACAGCATAGACAATTTGATGGTGACATGGCAACTCCAAATAATTGGATCTCTTAAAGAAAGCATATGATGAGCAAGTGTTAAAGAGTAAATATCATTGTTATTTGCTCCATATGGGAATGAATGGGAACATAAAACCATAAACTCTCACAAGGGGACAGGATCTTATAGGTCACCTAATCAAATCTTTCACCCAATTCAGGAATCTCTTCTTTGGCATACTTTGACAACCTTTGAGGGAAGATAACATGCAGCTCAATGGGAATTTCTATCATGTATTTATCTTCTGAATCTATTCAGTATATCAGACAAGAAAAGAACAAATTAGTGAACCAATTGAATCACTCACTGAATTCTAGACCATAAATACACATACGCATGCATGTATTTGTGTATATACTTATAATATACATGCATCACAATTTGTAATTGACTCATCTTAAATCACCATACATAAACCAAATCTTAATCAAGAATACAGCAATGAACTGCTAAAATGTCTTTAATAATAGGCTGGTAGAGTCAGAATAATGGGAGAAAATAAGTATTCAAACTGTCATGTCAGTTGACATTTAATAAATTCATATTTTAAAAATGACATTTAGCACACTAGATGATGATGCAAATGAAGTCTATATTTACAGAGGGGTGAAAAACAGCATTTAATTTGTAGTGACTCTATATCCAATTCTATCTCTTAAAATGCTACATATGCCATGCTATTTATCTGAGGTAACTTTCTCATAAATATCCCTCTTTCCCTTAGTCACTATCAAATCAATAGAGCAATTGCAATACTATTCTGCCCAATACTGCTTCTATAATGAAGGTAATCTAGAGTGGACAGGAAGGAAAAGACATGCTATGTGAGAAAAGAAGTCTGATTTCATAACAGGGAGTAAAAAACTTGAATTCTAGTTCAAGATCTTCCACTAGTTTTTTCCTATGTTTTCAAATCTCTAAAATGCAGGAACTAAGGTAGATGATCTCTCAAATTTCTTACTTCTTAAATATTCTGATTCTATTTTCATTTGGGAAAATAGTTCCTTTTTTTCTAAAACAAAAGTATCATCTAGTCACTAATTTGTAATACTGTCTGTCTTTCAGACTGAATTAATTTTAGCAATTCAATTGCCCAGATTCAGAAAGATAAACAATCTGCTTTGGAAGGAAAGGGAAGAGAAATATATAAAGAAATAATACCTGTGAAAAGCTATCAAGACTCTAACCTCACTAGTACTCATGGTAAGCAGTATAGAGTCAATCCATTTTTTCATACTGTTTATATTAAATAAGAATTACTTTCCTTCTCCATTTTCATTCTTGTGAGATTTAATTTAATTTAAAAATCTAGGGTTCTCTCAATTCATATGTTCTGTCCATTGGTATTAAGTAGATGTTAGAAAAGCTATAATACAAAGAAAAGGAAGACATAAAACAAGTCTCTGAATAGCTTTTAAGTCATCAAGAAGTGGCAGGGTCAAATTTTGACACACAATGTATAATGATAAGCTTTATTATATCATTATATCATTCTTATTCAATAAGAAATGTCTCACTTTTATTCATTTCTCTTACTCTTTTCTTTCATGTTTTGCTTTTTCACCTTTTCTTTCTCACTGTCATCAAGATGTGTTGAAATTCATGATATACAATTGCTTCCCCACTTCCTGTTTCCCAGACATCTACCTTCTGTGAATTCTATTATTTGTCATCTATTTTAATTTCTAATAACTCAATTGCTTGACCCTTTGAAGATATGTTTTACTTTTTCTAGTTCATCTATTTGTTTCTTTGATACTTTCTTGTCATGAATTTTGGTAACTATGCCTTTGCTAATTTTTTGTCTATTCTATTATTCATTGGTGTTTATCCTATTTACCTCAAGTATCTAAGCCTGAAAAGCTTGCCTGAATATTTGTTTTTAACTCCTTTCCTGTGTCCATTTTTGGAAACAATGACTTCACACTAAATCAACTTTGGGCTCTGCTATATTGTTCCCTCTCTTGGATTCTTCTATACTTATCCAGGAATTACAAACATATTATAAGTTCTCAGATCTCAAAGCCTTATTCTGTTTTTCTAACTTAACACTCTTCACAATTCTGACTTTGATAAAAGTTCCAACTAATTTGAATTTTCCTAAGAACTGTCAGCCTGTTTCAAATGGAAAATGGATAAATGGGAAGAAGTTTTACCTCTGAGGATATTAAAAATAATAGAATAAAATCAACCTAAAATACTTAACAGCAATAACAACAACATTCTTGATGACTTTAGAAACTTGGAATGAAATCTCAATAAACCTCAATTCTCTTTCTAGCTAACTCAACTGTGATTTGTCACATTCCTCATTTTAGAGCTAAAAACTAGTAGCATTTGGCTAGCAGGGAGCTCCCAGCCTAGGGCTTTTCTCTCCCTCACCTCAAACTCTTACCTGGCAACATCAGGAAAAAAAAATTGCTGATCAAGCACATCTAATTTATGTGAGCTCAGCCCCAACCTGTGAAATGAGACACTAATTAAATTAAATATTTGAGGTTCAATTTAGGGTCCATTTGTACGTAGTATCCAAATTAACACTATAGAATTGGATCCTGTCTTCACAGCTAATCTTTTTTTATTTATTTATTGGACATTTTGAAGTTACCTCACAGCAAGGTAAGACACTCATAGTCAAGAAAGTACTCACAGCTAGCATAGCAAGAGATGCTGAAAAAAGCAAACTACCATTGAGGCAGTGACTCTATATGCAATTATATATGATCAGGAATGTGTAGTAATGTTTAAGGCAATCTAGTTAGTCTTATTCATTCTAAAGCACTAAATATATTCTCAAATGTCAAAAGAGAGCAACAAAAAATTATTCCTCTGAAGTTTAGAATTTCATTACTATGAATGTCAGAAGTTCACTTCTCTGTCACTGTTCCATTGTTTTGATCTGTTCATTTCAAAAGCCAACAAGACATGGGGTGTTGATTTACAAAAAGAAGGGTATCTTCAAGAAGAAAAGAGATTTAATAATTTTATTCTCTTTCTTCCATAGTCTACTTCTGAATTTTCACTATAACTTTAGTGGATGAAACATTTTTTTTCTTTTGCCACTTTCCCCAGACCCTTTGTATATATAATCAATTACTTTATACAGTTTGGAGTGCTAACTTTAACCACTTTTTCTTTACTTACTTTTGTTTTTGATACTAGATCTCTTTATCTTGCCCAAATTGATAAGCATGACAGTTTATTTTTTCTTACTCTATTTTCTACCTAGTCTAGTTAATCCCTTCTTAAATAGTTTAGTGTCCCCACTTCTCCCAAAACAAAGGATCACTAGCCCTCTTATAATATTACACCAGTCTGAATCTCTATTCTAAATGGAGTTAGAGGTTGTAGCTATCATCAAGTCTGGCATATAACCACTTGTATTCAAGTAAACACAAATCAATATTACAAATTTCAAAGAAATTATGATTATATCTTCTTTGAATTAAAAATTAATAAATTTACATCCCATGCCTTATTCTAGACACACTGTCTCTGTCTTTATTCTCCTTTTTGTTAAAACTTTTTATTTTCAAAATATATGCATAGGTAGTTTTCAGTATTCACCCTTACAAAATGCCATATTCCAAATTTTTCCCTCCTTTCCCCCCAACCCTTCCCTAGATGGCAAACAATCCAATATATGTTAAACACGTGCAATTTTTCATTTCTACAATTATGCTGCACAAAAATAAATCAGATGAAAAAGAAAGAAAATGAGAAAGAAAAACAAAAATCAAGGAAAAAGTAACAAAAAACTGAAAATACTCTGTTGTGATTCAAATTCAGGCCCCACAGTCCTCTCTCTGGATGCAGATAGCTCTCTCCATCAAAAGACCATTGGAACTGCCATGAATCACCTCACTGGTAAAAAGAGTTATGTCCATCAGAATTGATCATCATACAATCTTTTTGTTGCTGTGTACAAAGTTCTTCTGGTTCTATTCACTTCACTCAGCTCATGTAAGTCTCTCCAAGGTTCTGGAATCATCTTGTTGATCATTTCTTATAAAACAATAATATTCCATAACATTCATATGCCACAACTTACTCAATCATTCTCTGATGAGCATCCACTCAGTCTTGTGTTACTTATCACTACAAAAAGGAGTGAAACAAATATTTTTGTCCAAATGGGTCCACATGGTAACTGCTGGATCAAAAGGTATGCATAGTATGATATCCCTTTGGGCATAAGTCCATATTACTCTCCAGAAAAATTGGATCAGATCACAACTCCACCAGAAATGTATTAGTGTCCTAGTTTTTCCACATCCTCTCCAATATTCATCATTATCTTTTTTTTTCTTATTTTTAGGAAATATGAGAGGTGTGTAATGGTACCTAAAAGTCACTTTAATTTGCATTTCTTTGATCAATAGTAATTAAGAACATTTTTTTCATATAACTGGAAAAAGTGTTAATTTCTTCAACTGAAAATTATCTGCTCATATCCTATTACTATATATCAATTGGAGAATGGCTTGAATTTTTATAAATTTGAGTCAATGTTTTATATATTTTAGAAATGATGTCTTTATCAGAATTTTTATATGTAATTTCCCCCCTACTTTATTGCTTCCTTTTTAATCTGGTCTGCATTGTTTTTTTTAAAAATGTTTTTAGCTTAATATAATCAAAAATAATCAAATTTAGCTTAAAATAATCAAAATCAAAATCACTTTGTATGTACCCCTGTTGTTGTTTGGCCACAAATTTCTTCCTTCTCCACAAATCAAAGTGGTAGATTATTATTTTCTAATTTGTTTATAATATCACTCTTTATATCTAAATCATGAACCCATTTTGACCTTACTTTGATATAAGGTGTTAGGTGTTGCTCAATGTCTAGTTTCTGCCATAATAATTTCCAATTTTTCCAGAAATTTTTGTTAAATAGTGAGTTCTTATATTAAAATAGTGTCTGTGGGCTTAACAAAAACTACTTTAATTTAGTCATTGAATATTGTATATTGTGAACCTAATCTACTCCACTGATTGCTCTATTTCTTAAGAAATACTAAAGGGTTTGGATGCCCTGGGCTCTATAACATAGATTTAAGTCTGGTACAATTGAGTCACTTCCTTTGCATTTTTAAAATTAATTTCCTTAATGAAAAAAAAAAGCCTGATGATGGTGGTTTTGTT
>JAJPUD010015413.1:24627-37496 GCA_023553655.1 Myrmecobius fasciatus
TTTTTCTGTCTTCATTCAATTTTCTCCAGAGGTCTATCATACCTAACTTTTCTAAAATTCAACTTACCTCCTTAACTTCTTTCTCATTTATGTTCTGGTTCATTTTATCTACTTCTCAGAGAGCAAGGTTAAAATCTACATTTAGTATAGTTTTGTGTCCATTTCTTCTTGCAGCTCTCTTAACATCTCCTCTAGGAATTTGGATGCTATACCACTCAGTGCATAAATGTTTAGTGTTGATATTACATCATTGTCTATGGTACTCTTTAGCAAAAGGTAGTTTCCTTCATTATTTCTTTTAATTAGAATTGTTTTGTTTTGTTTTTTTGCTTGATTTGAGATCAGGATTGCTACTCCTGACTTTTTTAATACTTCAGCTAAAGCATAATAAATCCTTCTCCACTCTTTTACTTTTATTCTGTATTTATCACTCAATTTTAAATTTGTTTCTTGTAAGCAACATATTATAGGATTCTGGTTTTTGATTCAGTCTGCTATCTGCTTCTGTTTTATAGGAGAATTCATCCCATTCACATTCACTGTTAAAATTACTGACTATATTTTCCACCAACTTATTTTCCCCAAGATATACTTTTTTATTTTCTTTCCCCCTGTCCTTCCTCCCCAGTGCTTCTGACCATTTCCCTCAAATTGCCCTTCCCTTTTACAATCCCTCTCAATTTCTTATTCCTTTCTCCTTCTTCTGTTTTCCTTTCTATTAGCCTCCTCCTTTCCTTTCTCCTCTCCTCTCCTACTTCCCTATCGAGTAAGATAAGTATTTCTGTGAAGATAAATATGTTTGATATTCTCTCTTTGAGCCAAATCTTATGAGAGTAAGTTTCACCTTATGCTTATCACCTTCCTTATCGCCTTCAATTGTAATAGGTCTTTTTGCCTCTTTATGAAATATGATTTATCCCATTTTACCTCCATTTTCCTCTTCTTCCATTATAATTCACTCTCCACCTCTAGTTTATTTTTATAGCATCACAATAAAATGAAATTATAGTTATACCTTCTTAGGATACCCATAATAGAGATACACTTCTCAAGAGTTAAACATATCACCTTACTCTATATGGATCTAAATTTTTCAACTTTTAAAAGAAATTGTTATTTTTTTCTTTCCTTTTTTACCTTTTTATGCTTGAGTTTTGTATTTGAAGATTAAATTTTCTGTTCCACACTATTCTTTTCATCAGAAATAAATTAAATTCACCCATTTAATTGAATATCCATCTTTTTCTTTGAAAGTTAATGCTTAATTTTGCTGAATAGTTGATTCTTGGCTGCAATCCAAGTATCTTTGCCCTTCAGAATATCAAATTCCAGGTCCTTTGATCCTTTAAAGTAGAAGCTGCTAGGTCTTGCATTATCCTGATTGTGGCTCCTTGATCTTTGAATTGTTTCTTTCTGGCAGCTTGAAATATTTTCTCTTTGATATGATACTTCTGAAATTTATCTATGATATTCTCTGGAGTTTTCATGTTGGGTCTCAGGAGGTGATTGGTGAACTCTTTCAATGGCTATTTTACCCTCTGGTTCTAAGACATCAGGGAATTTCCCTTGAGGATTTCCTGAAAAAATGTCTAGATTCTTTTTTTCTACTATGGGTTTCAGGTAGTCCAATAATTCTCAGATAGTCTCTCCTGGATCTGTTTTCCAGGTCAGTTGTTTTTCCAATGATATATTTTATATTTTCTTCTATTTTTTATTTTTTTGACTTTGTTTCATTGATTTTTAATATTTCAGTGTCACTCACTTGCATTTCTTCAATTCTAATTTTTAGTGAATTATTTTCTTCAGTTATCCTTTTGATCTCCTTTTGCATTTGCTCAATAGAATTTTTAAATGAGTTGTTTTGTTCATTGGATTTTTTCCATTTTATAAATTCTATTTTTTAATGAGTTGGTTTCTTTTTCCATTTTATCAAATCTACTTTGTAATGATTTATATGCTTTCTCCCTTTTGCTAAATATATTTTTAAGGAATTTTCTTTAGAAAATTTCTGTTTCCTTTTCCACTCTCGTGCAAAGTTATTGTTTTCTTTCCTCCTTTTTCTTATAACTCTCTTTTAATATTCATTTTGAATCTTTCCAAGCCTTGTGCAATGAAAATCAACTCAAATGAAACAGATAATTTTCAGATAAAGAAATTGAAACTATTTCTAGTCATATGAAAAGGTTCTGTAAGTCACTATTAATCAAAAAATGCAAATTAAGACAACTCTGAGGTACTACTATACACCTGTCAGATTGGCTAAGATGACAGGAAAATGATGAATGTTGGAGGGGATGTGGGAAAACTGGGACACATACATTGTTGGTGAAGTAGTGAACTGATCCAACCATTCTGGAGATTAATATGGAACTATACCCAAAGGGTTATCAAACTGTGCATACCCTTTGATCCAACAGTGTTTCTATTGGGTTTATATCTCAGAGAGATCTTAACAAAGGGAAAGTGACCCACATGTGAAAAAAAATTGTGGCAGCCCTTTCTGTAGTGGCAAGAATCTGGAAACTGAATGGATGCCCACCATTTGGGGAATGGCTGAATAAATTATGGTATTTGAATGTGATGGAATATTATTGTTCTAGAAGAAATGATCAGCAGGATAATTTCAGAGAGGCCTGGAGAGACTTAGATGAACTGATGATAAGTGAAATGAGCAGAACCAGGAGATCATTTTACATGGCAACAAGACTATATGATAGTAAATTCTGATGGACACAGCTATTTTCAACAATGAAATGATCGAGGGCAGTTCCAATGATGTTGTGAGGAAGACAGCCATATACACCCAGGGAAAAGACTGTGGGAGCTGAGTATGGATCACAACATAGTATTTTCACTTTTTTTGTTGTTGTTTGATTGTATTTTCTCACTTTTTTCTTTTTGAACTGATTTTTCCTGTGCAGCACTATAATTGTGTGTACATATATATGTATATATGTTTACATATATACATATATATATACATAACATATTTTAACATGTTTAACATATAGTGGATTACTTACCATCTAAAGGAGATAATGGGGGGAAAGGTGAAAATTTGGAATACAAGGTTTTATAAGGATCAATGTTGAACATTTAACCATGTGTATGTTTTGAAAAAAAAAACTAATTAAAAATCAATTCATATTACTCTTTGTGGTATCATCTAAATACATTTTAACTTTAGTGTCCTCAGGGTTTGAGGTCTGTTCTTCTCTGACTCTATAAAAGCTATCTCTTGTCAGAATTCTTTTTGCTTTTTTGCTCCTTCTTAAAGGTCGAGGTTTGCTCTTAGGGAAATGCGGAATTTGTTCCAAGCTTCCTCTACAGGTGATATTGGCTTCACACTTCCCTGGGGCTGGTGCTGCTGACTTCCTTCCTGTACTTGGTAGGAAATCCTTCATTATTTGTGGGTCCTGGGACTCACTATTTGACTTTTATGGTTGTGTTGAGTGTCTCAAAGATAGTCTGCTGATTCACTGGCTTCTGAACCAGGACAGAGTAGCCAATGCTGGTGTATTTTGGCTAGGAACCTTCTAGTCGATTCTCCCTGTGCATGAACACTATACTGCCCTGGTTCCTGAGCCATACCTGAGCTAGGTCACCTCCTGATCTTCATCACCTCTTCCCATTTCCAATTGAAACAGATCTTTTCTGAAATTCTTCCATAATATCTTCTGCTGGAAATTTATTTCACTCCAAATATTTGTGGGTTTTGTTACTCCAAAACCAGCTCAGGCAGCACTCAGAGAAAGACCTGTCTACTCTTCAGCATCTGGGCTCTGCCCCCTTTTTATTTTCTGTTAATAACTTCATAAGCTGATATGGATTTAATTATAACTCCTAGATACATACAATAACTCCTAGATACATACAAACTATATTATCAACTTCTATATTTTGTAAGCTGGACATAGTCTAGCCATTTCAAATCTAATATGTCCAAAATAGAACACATTGTCTTTTTCTCCCAAAAATATTCTTTGAACTTTATCATTGTTAGGAGAAATGCCATGGTTCCAGCCCTCCATGTTTACAATAATAGTCTCACTCTTGATTCCTGTCCCTCACTTATTTTTCAGATATTGTTGTTTTTACTTCTACAACATCTTTGATATCTATCCTCTTCTCTCCATTCATACAGGTACTACTCTAGGTCAGGACATCATATGATTTCTTCCCTAACTACCTACAAAAATCTCTTAATTGGCCTCCTTCCCTTAAGACTCTCCTCCCTTCTAATCCATTTTCCACAATTGTCAAAATATTTTTCTTAAGTAAATATCACAGCATTATATCTTTTCAATAAATCCTAATGATTTCATATTATCTTTGTAACCAAATTTAAACCCTTATATTTGGCAATTAAGATCATTCATAATCTTGTTCCAACAACCTTTCTGAACTAATTATCAATTTGGTCACTCCAGAAAATCTGTGATTCAGGAAAACTTTATTACTTTTTTATATATAACACTGGATCATCTCCTAAATCTGGAATACACTCCTTTTTTACTTTTAACACTTTGAGTTCAAGTTCTAACTCAAGTACCATCTTCTCCATCATCCCTTACCTGATTCCCTCCAACGAAAATGGCATATCCCCAAAATTATATTCCTACCTTTGTGTATAGATGTAGAATAGGATGTGTATAGAAAAGCTATGCTTTCTACAAGTTACATTAAAAGCTCCATAACATTAGGGCTCCTTGTTTCAGGCAGGCTCATTTGTCTACCCTTTGTATAGCAGTAAGTTGGAGGGGGAAGAAAGATCTAAATGTATGAAATTATTGAGACCAAAATTTGTAACAAAAGTAAAAATCAATCGATCAAATATATTTTTATGCCTGAGGAATGATTGAATTAATGGTATATTGATATGGTAGCATATTTACATGAATAATTTTAAAATGATGAGGAAAATTCTATAACTTTGTCTAGCACATAGGAATTAAAGAGAAACGAACTATACATATCATACCTACGACTTTGCAAATGAGAATACTATTAAAAAACAAAACTCAAATTCAAATCATTGTTGGTACTGATTAATCAATCAGGAATCATTATTTATTAAAAAAAAACTTATTGCTATTTTCCAGCCAATATATTCCAAAAACAAATGATAAGAAGATAAAAGTGAAATAGCCCTAATGTTATGGAGCTTTTAATGTAACTTATAGAAAACAATGCCAACAAGCCATATCTAGTGATTGTTATGTAAAAGATAGGTTTTATTTTTCCTACCAAAGTCCTTGGCACTACCAGATGAATCAATTTCAGAAATGAATGCGATTTTATCAATGAAAATTACATTAAAGGTGAGTCATTAATAGCTTCTTCGAAACTATACCATAAGGACAAAGGGATTATTTAATCTAATATTTTAATTACTAAACATCTAATAATTATAATAATCTAAAATCACCTAATATATAGTTCAAACCTTCTACATGTTTTCTCCACAATATGAATAAGATTTTTTTTAAAGAGCAGGACTATCTTTTCTATTTGTCTCCTCATAGCTGTGTACACAGTAAGCACTTAAGAGTCAGTATGCATTATATATACATTTATCCACATAAAATAACTTCAAATTATTAATCCATTAAGTAATTTTTAGGGTCAAAAGCATCAACAGTTGAATAATTTTTATTTTAGAATGGTTGGAACATCTCACAGTGTGACCAGCAGTGGATATATATCTACCCATGGGCATAAGCATTGAATTTTTTCATCTTTTAAAGCTTTATGTATATGAAGTCATATTTCACACTGTCTGGCATTAATCATCCAAGTGGTCTTCAGGAATTAACATTTACATGTGCTTTGATTAATAGTGACTTTGGACAAATTTTAGATGATTAGGGATAGTTTGGTTATTTTCATCTTCCTATTCTTTAGATATTTAGGTAATGAGGAATGATCTTTAATCTTATGAAATAATGTTAATTCCTTATATGTGGAGGTAGATAGTACAGTAGACAAAGGACTGGACTTGAATTTAAGAAAGCAGAAATTCAAATCCAGCTTTAAACACTACTTATGTGAGCCTGAGCAAATTATTCAACTTCCATATGCTTGCATATTCCATGTGAAATGAGGAAAATAAGAGCCAAAGAAAGATGCCAAGACTGGTGTTTAAACAGTCTGAAGTGTAAACACTTTCAGACTACCTTTGGATAAATAGCCTGTGGAAAGCCCTTAAGGTTAGCTGGGTTCTGAGGTGACTCTGTTTAAACCACAGAAATTATTCATCTCCTGGACACCATGGGGAACCTGGGGCTGAGTCCAGAAAGACTGAGGGAACCTCTTTGATGAGGAACACCAAGGCCAACCGTGTTGTAGAAATTGGGCCCTGGGCTAAAGTAACCAGGACATCCAGCAAATACAGAAGCAGGAATGTGAGCACTTGGAAGAGGGTAGAGCTTTTGATTTGGCACTCTAAGCCAGACAGGAGACCTGAAGTGAAGTTAGGGGCAGCTTCTCCCCCAAATGCAGGATTAGAGGAAGTTATACTGGTAGTTCTTATTTAAAAAAGAACAGAGAAGAAATAACCCAATCATAGAAATTTACTATGGGAATAAGGAAGATATACAAGGACATTACAGAGGAAGACACTGAAGTAAAAAAAAAGCCACTTCTACCCCTAAAAGTAATGTTAAATGGCTACCTGCCCAGAAAGAATTTATAGAAGAACTCAAAAAAGATTTTTAAAAATCAAATGAGAGAGATTGAGTGAAAAAATAAGAAGTATTCAAGAAAAATTAGATTATGAAAATACTTAAGCAACCAGAAAAGAAGATACAGAATCTTAAAAAAGAAAATAATGCTTTGAAAATTGAAATTGGGAAAAGGGAAGACAGTGAAGGAATGAGACCAAGAAATAATAAAATGAAATATAAATGATGAAAAGATAGAATAGAATGTGAAATATTTTATAAGAAAAACAACAGATCTGGCAAACAGCTCAAGAAGAGAAAACATAAGAATAACTGGACTACTTGAAGGCCATAACCAAAAAAAAGAACCTTGACACTAAAATGTAAGAAACAACCAAAGAAAATAGCCATGTAATGATAAAACAAAAGAGGAAAATAGAAATAGAAAAAATCCACCAATCATCACCTCAAAGAGATCCTACAAGGAAAACATATGGGAATATTATTGTTAAATTCTGAAACCTTCAGATTAAATGTAAGATTTTACAAACAAATTACAATGAATAATTAAAATATGCTGGAACTACAATTATAATTTTACAGAACTTACCAACAACCAGAATAAAAGACCAAAGGTTCTGAAAAAATACTCATAAAAATATCATATCCAGCAAAACTAACAATAATATTGAATGAAAAAAGGACATTTCATGAACTTGCCAATTTTCCAAACTTTGAGTCTCAAGCAAACTTGAACTTAATAGAAAACTTAATACATAAGAGCCAACATCAAAGATTTATTTCAAGGGACTCAACAAGGACAGGTTAATTTTTTTTAACATGGAAACACATACCATATCTTGAAGATTGACTAATTGGGTAGCTCAAAAAAAAAGATTGAGCCAGAGTTGTATATGATCTTATTCTGAAAAGCAAAGCTACCCAGGAAAAAGTAAAACTTGTAATTATGCTATATAAATGAGGGCAGAAGAAAAATAAAGACAGAGACATTAGAGGGAGGAGGAGGGCTAGTAGTGCTGAAAACCTACTCATTTTTGGAATCAGTTAAATAGAGAACATTACAAATACACACACACAACCATGAGTGACATAGCACCCTACAAAGTGTATAAATAAAAAAGGGAGAGGGAATAGATAAAGTGAGGTACAGAAGGATTTCTAAATTTATGGTAGGAAGACAAAGTATATAGATTAATGGGAAAAAATAAAGGATGAGGTGAGGTATAGAAAGGTATATAGATTTATGGCAGTAGGATAAAGTGTGTAGAATAATAGGAAAGGGACACAGAGGGAGGGAAAGGGTAGGAGGAGAAGAAAAGAGAAGGATTCATGAATTGGGGAAGGTTATGTAGCAGGAAGACAAGTTAATGAATAGAACTAAAGTGAAAGAATTGGTAGGGAGAAGAAAAAAGAGATATACTCAAAAATCACAAGAATCAGGAGTAGAATGTATTAGAAATAATAGCACTAGTAATCAATGATCTCTGAAAAAGTCAAACCTATTGATTCAATAAAGAGAAAACTATAACAGCCATATTAATATTGTTTCAAATGTATTTTTACAAATGTGCAAATGCATGTGTATATAGGTGTGCATATGTGCATGTAGGTGTATGTATGTGTGTATATAGATATATGTATATGTGAGTATGTGAGGGGTGTATGAATATATACATATCTATGTGTATGTGTATCTATTCTTAATTGTTACCTGTTTAGGGTTTGTAGAATGGAGGGAGATGAATATAGAAAAAAATACTACAGTAAAAACTAAACTATAGAGAGCAAAAAAATTATCTACAAGGAAGCAAAGATGGACAATTATGAATATAAATCTTCTGTTATTTTATACCCTTTTTTGAAACAGAAATTTATTGATACATATTTAGAATACTGTCTAATGTTTCACTGGACACATGAAAATGTTTTGTTGTCTTTTTTTAATTGTCCATTTATATCTTTATTTTTCGGATTTTGTTTTATTTTTTAATGATTTAGTTTTAAATGAATATTTTCAATAGTATCAATACAAATCCTGCATTTTGAAGAAAGAATTTTCAACCCTCCTCTGTTACATTCTAATATCTGCTCTCTCACATTACCTTCCATAGGTGCTGTACATATCTTATATGCACTTATTAATTTACATTTTGTCTCATATTAGCATATGCAGTAGTTGAAGGTGGCAGTTTTCTTTTTCTTTTTTGACTCTTTATCTCTACTTCCCAATACAATGCCTAGCATATGCTAACTATGCTATGTCCTTAATAAATGCTTTGTGAGTTGAATTAAATTTGTCTCTTTTCTAGGTTAATCTTCTCCTATCACTATCCCCCTATTTCCTTTTTCTTATTTTTGCATTTTTATTCTATGTATCATTTCAAGCCTGGGATTTTAAATGCTCAAATTTTAAAAGTGCATACACTACTAAAACACATCATAGCTCATAGTTTCATTGAATTATACAAGTTCCTCTTTCAGGACATGGCAATGTTCTTGGGTGAGTAAACAAGGTAAAGTGACTTTCCCAGGGTCACATAACAACATAAACCCGAGGTTATGATTAAACTCAGAAGGATAAGCAATGCTGACTCCAAGTCCATCACTCTATCCACTACACCAGTTATCTTAAAAAAAAAAAATAAGCAAATAAATAGACCAAAACCAAAACCAAAACCTAGTGCCCTCAGCATGGAGAAAAAAAAAGGTTTTATATAAAAGGCAAGATTGCTCGTTATTAATGTTTTGTCCCTCAAACTAATCAAGCTGATAGTTATATTGTAGAGAAAATAGTCCTACGTGACTGAAAAATACACTGCTCTCATATTTTTCTGTGCCATCAAAGTAGGGTGAGGGAAGATAATTCATTCTTTTCTTTTGAATAGAGGGTGCTCCTCTCCAAAAATCTCAGGTTCATTATATTTTATGGATGATTGTTGCATTAGATTGTATTATCTGCAACATTTTCATAAGGAAATGCAATATATATTTTTTAAAAAGCTTTGACAGAATTGAAGATCGATCAGACCACTCCATAACATATTAGGATATAATCCCATATTTGCTTTCAAAAAAAGTTAAGAACAAGAAAGCTAAACTTTTAATTTTCCTTTAAAGAAATTATTCAATCTATTGGCAAAACATAAAATGACTGTATGTTTTTTTTCTGTATATGCATGCATGCCTTTGTGTTTTCAAGTAAAAATGTATAATCACAAGTATTTTATTCATTACAAAGTTTCTGATAGAACATATTGCAAATTATAACTATATAAAGTTTTCTTTATATAGTTATATATATATATATAACTATATATATAAACTAGTTTATATATTATTAGTTTATCACCATATATCATTCATGGTCCACCACCAACAATTATCCCCATTTATTTGTATCATTTTTTCTAATTGTGTTTCACAATATGTTGTTTTTGTTACAAGAAAGCTATCATTTTAATATATTTTGTTTTCCTAGCATAATGAAGAGAGTAAAAGAAAGTAGTTACAATACCAGGTTTTATCTTCCTCGCTGACATAAACTAGCTGTATATCTCTGCAAGAGCAATTCATTTTTCTTGACTTTGATTTTCTTAATTGTAAAATGTAGAATTTGAAATGGACAAAACTAAAGTTGTCTGCCCCAGATAAAATCTCATGATTCTATGCTTAAATGTTTTCTGTGAATTAGATGCCTATCTTGTGAGAGATAGTTTAGAATATTATATGGATTTGAAGATAGGAAGATCTGAGTTCAAATCCCATCTCTGAAACTCGTGTCTACAGGGAAGTCACAAAACTCACTGAGTACCCTACAAATCTCTTAGATAATATGTTACCAATGTATTTGGAAATGCCTCTGTTTTAAAAGGAGTTAGCAACACAAAAAACATCTCACATCCTTGATTTTGGGGTTTTTTTTTGACCCTGCCATTATGCTTGTGTGAGTACAGAAGCTAATATACTATAACATTGAAGCAGTGCAACACTTTGTGACTTGGACACTGTCAGAAGAGAATTCACAAAAGCAATTATATCGAGTAGAATAAGGCTACGTGAGGCAAGATGATATGGTAGAAGAAAGAAACACACACTTTTTGTTCCCATGATGGAAGACATGTATTTTTCACCATTACTATATCTATTCTAATAATAGAAAAAAATAAGTTAAATTCTGCTTCTTGGCTGAATTCCCAAAGAAAATTAAATTTTTGGGCAAGAAAACCCAATTCTAGCTTAGGTAACTTAAAATCTTAATTAGTGCCACAAAACCCTATTAAAATTATTCAGATAAAAAAACAACACATAAAGCAAATCAAAACAAATAGAACAACCATTGAAATACAGTTAGCATTCAAAATGGTATCTTGATTAAAAAAATGAGATAGAACAGGCAATTTCAAATGGAAAGAATCAGCATCAGTTATTTAAATTAAATTGATTAACTTTCATATTTAATCAATCATAGGCATGAATCTTACACAATCTACTGGTGACCTCAGTTACTTTGTTTAATCATGCAGACAAATATCAACACAATTCTTGATTTTCAAATTAAAATAACTTTGCAATTAGATCCAATTAAAGTGCTCCAATTAAATAAGTTAAATGCAGCACTATTCAATAAAATTAAGCCTCTGATGTTTCACAAGGTAAAAGGTTCTCTCGACTTGTTTGGATACATAATCCTTTTGGTGCCACAGCTTAAAAAAGAAGAAAAAAAAAACAACAAAAAAAGGTCAACAGCTTGACTCAGAAACAACTTAAGACAGATTTGGTAGTAAAGTACAAATATCCCAAACTTCCAATTTTCTCTTGCATCATCATATAAGCCCTGCTTGATAGCCCTATTAACAATCTGTTAGATAAAAGTATTTGCTAAAGAGTTATTTAGCCTTTTGCAAATGGATAAAGTAGCACACATCCACTCTTAGGGCTCATGCAGTTATATAGTTGTTTCTCATAACTTACATACAAAAGAAATATGGTTTGTTGGTAGCTTGAACCTGTAAACTCTTCCTTTGGCCTTTGGTTAAAGTAATACACAGTAAATCTCTCTTTCAAAGCCTCCTGTAGGGAGAAATGTAGGCAAGAATAATTTTTTTTTCCTTCTGATTTTTCTCTTGCTCAGCTTAACTGTAAATCCTTGAATTATAGGGTTCAGAATTTTAGCCATTTCTCTGCTATTTAACTAATAGTACCTTCTGTTGTGATTAATATATTATAACGAGATTCAGTAATTTTCCTTTTTCACAATTTTTTTGGGGGCAGGAAAACATCAAAGTTTTTTTTTTTTTTTTTAAATAAGGAGGGCAAAGAAAAACCTCTACATCCAAAGGCTATGTGATTAGCATATGGACAGAAATAAGAGCTAGACTCTTATTTTTGATAGAGATATGAGAGGTGTAAATGAGCTTATTATTTTAGTTATGACATCCTCCTATATTGATATTTCAACTTCTGAAACTAGTGGTATTTCTGCTTTGAAACCTTTATGGAAACTTTCCATTGAAGAAGTGACTATATCTTTAGGCATATCAATCTATATTTATGCAGCTCTAATTATGAGCTTTTTTTTCTTTACTTGTTTTTCTTTACATTAAGCTTATATTTTTCTCTTTGCAATATTCAATCATTGCTTTTAATTATACCTACTGAAATGAAACAGAACACATTAAAATTCTGTTCTACATGGTAAAAACTTAAGCATTTTTTATGCTCCTTGAAAATTTTGTTTTATCTAAGGCAAATGTCCTGAAGCCCTTAAAATAAACTTAATATTGCTTGTCCTTGAAGCCCTTTAGCATTTGGATTGCTTTACTCTGTGTAATCTCAAACTAATTCATTTCCTTCTTAAAAAGTATCCCCAGGAATTGAACATGACAGACAGCAAATGTTGTTCTATTATTCTTGGATCACTTTGAGAATAGAATTTTCCTATTTACTAGACATTATGCCTTTTTTAATTAAATAAAAGATCACAAAGCACTACATAAATGTAATCTTAAGGGGGAGCGGAGCCAAGATGGCGGAGTGAAAAGGTGACTTTCTGCCTCTCCTCCAATCTTCTCTCAAATCAACAATAAAATAAGCCTCTGAACTGATCTTCAAGTCAACGAACTCAGAAATATTTGGGCATGGCTCTCTGGAGAACTTCATATCAGGTTAGTCGGACTCGGACAGAGA
>JAJPUD010015414.1:0-28331 GCA_023553655.1 Myrmecobius fasciatus
ATTGTAGTAGAATACATATCATCATGATAATAGTATTTAATTTGTGTAAATTATTCTGTTTTGGCATATTTGGCCAAGTAGTTGAATTTATGCTAAAAATCTTTAAAAGGGCTCAAAGAAATTCCATTCTAAATATGCCTTCGTCTTCTCATATTCATTTGAGAATAACATTATTTTTCCATTCATTTTCTTATTAGATAAGACTTCTGAAGATTGTATTAAATGAAGCTTTTTAATATATTTAGATTTTTCAGGTTATTTCATTTAATCTGAGTTTTAGAATGAAGTTATTGCTCATGATTTTCAACATATGGTTGTTAGGCATGGAGCTGAAGATATCTTTGACAAGAAGCAATATAAAACCATTGTCTATAATTGATATGCTTTGTTTTTTAATTCATTTTTTATGTATTGCTGTCTTCATTGCTATTTTAAATTCATTTTATCGGCACTTTTGGTTTAATCTGTTTTAAAGGTTAACATTATCTGTTCTCTCTCTTTTCTAGAAAGTATGATTAGTGGTATTTTTATTTACCTATATAAATATATATACATATATGCATGTGTGATGTGAGTTGATTGCAATATTATATGATCATTAAGAAGGCAGCATTTCTTAAATATTTATTATTTGTTAGACTGGGGATACAACAGCAAAAGTGAATCATCTTTCTTTAAGATTTTATTCTAAGTATATGTATATACATATAGGTTCATATATATGTATATATATATATATATATCATCACTTAAATTTTATTTCAGTTTTAAGCTACTGTACTGATATCTGGTGATACTATATATCATTACTAAGCTTCTTGTTTCTGTTATTTTTTATTGAAGTTATTTATTTTCAAAAAGTATGCAAAGAGTTTTCAATATTGACCCTTGCATGAACTTGTATTCCAAATTCCCCCTTCCCCTTATTCCCTCCCCTAGACGGCAAAAAATCCAATATATGTATACATAGTTATATAATTATATTGCTGCACAATAAAAAATCAGATCAAAAACGACAAAAAATGAGAAAGAAAACAAAATACAAGCAAACAAAAAAAAAAGAGTGAAAATGTTATGTTGTGATCCACATCTGGATGCAGATGGCTCTCTTCATGACAAGATCATTCGAACTGGCCTGAATCATTTCATTGTTTTTTTTTTTTTTATAAAGCTTTTTATTTACAAAACATATGAGTGACCTTTCAACATTGACCTTTGCAAAAAAACTTTTTTTTTCCCAAGCTTTTCCTTTCCTTCCCCCCACCACCCACCTCTAGATGACAGGTAATCTAATATATGCTAGATAGGATAAATTATATGACAAATACAATACATGTATACATATCTATACAGTTATCTTACTGCACAAGAAACATCAGATCTAGAAAGAGAAGAAGAAAAAAACAACCTAAGAAGGAAAACGAAATGCATGGAAATATTCACAGAAAGCGTTAAAATGCTGTGTTGTGGTTCACTCTCAGTTCCCACAGGCCTCTCTCTGGATGTATATGACTATCTTCATCGCAGAACAACTGGTTGGAATCACATCATTGTTGAAGAGAACCATGTCCATCAGAATTGATCATCGTATAGTCTTGTTGCTGTGTATAATGTTCTCCTGGTTCTGCTGATTTCACTCAGCATCAGTTCATGCAAGTCTCTCCAGGCCTCTCTGAAATCCTCCTGTTGGTCGTTTCTTACAGAGCAATAATATTCCATAACATTCATATACCATAATTTATTCAGCCATTCTCCAATTGATGGGCATCCTTTCAATTTCCAGTTTCTTGCCACTACAAAAAGGGCTGCCACAAACATTTTTGCACATGTGGGTCCCTTTCCCTCCTTTAAAATCTCTTTGGGATATAGGCCCAGTAGAAACACTGCTGGGTCAAAGGGTATGCACAGTTTGATAACTTTTTGAGCATAGCTCCAAATTGCTCTGCAGAATGGTTGGATCTGTTCACAGTTCCACCAACAATGTATTAGTGTCCCAGTTTTCCCACATCCCCTCCAACAGTTATCATTATCATTTCCTGTCATTTTAGCCAATCTGACAGGGGTGTAGTGGTATCTCAGAGTTGTCTTAATTTGCATTTCTCTGATCAATAGTGACTTGGAGCACCTTTTCATGTGACCAGAAATAGTTTCAATTTCTTCGTCTGAAAATTGTCTGTTCATATCTTTTGACCATTTGTCAATTGGAGAATTGCTTGAATTCTTATATATTTGAGTCAATTCTCTATATATTTTAGAAATGAGGCCTTTATCAGAACCTTTGGATGTAAAAATATTTTCCCAGTTTACTGCTACCCTTCTGATCTTGTCTGCATTCATTTTGTTTGTACAAAAACTTTTTAACTTGATATAGTCAAACTTATCTATTTTGTGATTAATGCTGACCTCTAGCTTTTCTTTGGTCATAAATTCCTTCCCCCTCCACAGGTCTGAGAGGTAAATCATCCTACATTCTTCTAATTTGTTTATAATATCATTCTTTATGCCTAGATCATGAATCCATTTTGACCTTATCTTGGTATATGGTGTTAGGTGTGGGTCAATGCCTAATTTCTTCCAGACTAGGTTCCAATTATCCCAGCAGTTTTTGTCAAATACTGAGTTTTTATCCCAAAAACTGGGGTCTTTGGGTTTATCAAACACTAGATTACAATTGTCATTGAGCGTTTTGTTCCGTGAACCTAACCTATTCCACTGATCCACTACTCTATTTCTTATCCAGTAAAAAATGGTTTTGGTGACCACTACTTTATAATATAGTGTTAGATCTGGTGCAGCTAGGCCACCCTCATTTGCATTTTTTTCATTAATTCCCTTGAAATTCTTGACCTTTTGTTTTTCCAGATGAATTTTGTTATTTTTTCTAGGTCAGTTAAATAATCTCTTGGGAGTTTGATTGGTATAGCACTAAATAGATAGATTAGTTTAGGTAGTATTGCCATCTTTATTATATTCGCTCGACCTATCCAAGAGTACTTGATGTTTTTCCATTTGTTTAGATCTGACTTTATTTGTGTGGAGAGTGTTTTGTAGTTTTTCTCATATACATCCTGACTTTCCCTTGGCAGATATATTCCCAAATCTTTTATACTATCGATAGTTATTTTGAATGGAATTTCTCTTTGTATCTCTTGCTGTTGCATTTTGTTGGTGATGTATAAAAATGCTGATGATTTATGTGGATTTATTTTGTATCCTGCAACTTTGCTAAAGTTGTGGATTAATTCTAATAGTTTTTTAGTTGATTCTCTAGGGTTCTCTAAGTAGACCATCATATCATCTGCAAAGAGTGATAATTTGGTTTCCTCATGACCTACTCTGATTCCTTTAATCTCTTTTTCTTGTCTTATTGCCAAGGCTAGCATTTCTAATACAATATTGAACAGTAATGGTGATAGTGGGCAACCTTGTTTCACCCCTGATCTTATTGGGAATGGTTCCAGTTTATCACCATGACATATGATGCTAGGTGATAGTTTTAAATAGATGCTACCGACTATTTTAAGGAAAAGTCCATTAATTCCTATACTCTCTAATGTTTTTAATAGGAATGGATGTTGGATTTTATCAAATGCTTTTTCTGCATCTATTGAGATTATCATATGCTTTTTGTTAATTTGGTTATTAATATGGTCAATTATGTTAATAGTTTTCCTAATATTGAACCATCCCTGCATTACTGGTATAAATCCTACTTGGTCATGGTGTATTATTCTGGGAATGATTTTCTGTAATCTCTTTCCTAATATTTTATTTAAGATTTTTGCATCAATATTCATTAAGGAGATTGGTCTATAATTTACTTTCTCTGTTTTTGTTTTGCCTGGTTTAGGTATCAGTACCATGTCTGCATCATATAAAGAGTTTGGTAGGAGTCCTTCATTCCCTATTTTTTCGAATAGTTTATATAATATTGGAGTTAACTGTTCTTTAAATGTTTGGTAGAATTCACATGTAAATCCATCTGGTCCTGGGGATTTTTTCTTAGGGAGTTGATTAATGACTTGTTCTATTTCTTTTTCTGAAATGGGACTATTTAAGTAATTTATTTCCTCTTCTGTTAATCTGGGCAATCTATATTTTTGTAGATATTCCTCCATTTCACTTAGGTTATCAAATTTATTGGCATACAGTTGGGCAAAGTAACTCCTGATTATTGCTCTAATTTCCTCTTCATTGGTGGAAAGTTCTCCCTTTTCATTTTTGAGACTAACAATTTGATTTTCCTCTTTCCTTTTTCAAATTAAATTTACTAGAGGTTTATCTATTTTGTTGGTTTTTTTTTCATACCACCTTTTTTTTTTTTTTTTTTATTCAATAGTTTTTTTACTTTCAATTTTACTAATCTCTCCTTTTTTTTAGGATTTCAAGTTTGGTATTTGATTGGGGGGTTTTAATTTGTTCTTTCTCTAGCTTTTTTAGTTGCAAGCCCAATTCACTGATTTTCTCTTTTTCTATTTTATGTAAATAAGCATCTAGTGATATAAAATTTCCCCTTATTACCACTTTGGCTGTATCCCACAAATTTTGGTATGTTGTCTCATTATTGTCATTCTCTTGAATGAAATTAGTAATTGTGTCTGTAATTTGCTGTTTCACCCATTCATTCTTTAGGATAAAATTATTTAGTTTCCAATTGCTTTTTGGTCTATTTTCTCCTGGCCTTATATTGCATGTGATTTTTATTCCGTCATGAGCTGAAAAAAAATGCATTTGTTATTTCTGCCTTCCTGAATTTGATTTTGAGGTTTTTGTGTCCTAACACATGGTCAATTTTTGTATAAGTTCCATGGACTGCTGAGAAAAAAGTAAACTCCTTTCTGTCTCCATTTAATTTCCTCCAAAGATCTATCATACCTAACTTTTCCAACATTTTGTTTACCTCCTTAACTTCTTTCTTATTTATTTTGTGGTTTGATTTATCAAGTTCTGAGAGAGGGAGGTTGAGATCCCCCACTATTATAGTTTTGCTGTCTATTTCTTCTTGCATCTCTCTGAACCTTTCCTCTAGGAATTTCCATGCTATACCACTTGGTGCATATATGTTTAGTATTGATATGGCTTCATCATCTATGGTACCCTTTAGGAAGATATAATTTCCTTCTTTGTCTCTTTTAATGAAGTCTATCTTTGCTTTTACTTGGTCTGAGATCAGGATTGCTACCCCTGCTTTTTTTGTTCACCTGAAGCATAATAGATTCTGCTCCAGCCTTTTACCTTCACCCTGTATGTATCTCTATGTTTTAGATGTGTTTCTTGTATACAACATATTGTTGGATTCTGGTTTTTAATCCACTCTGCTATCTGCTTCTGCTTTAAGGGAGAGTTCCTTCCATTCACAATCACAGTTAAAATAACTAATTCTGTATTTCCTGCCATCTTATTTACCCTAGCTTATGCTTTTCTCTTTCTTATCCTCTTTCACTCCTCCCTGCTATTTTGCCTTTGATAACCACTTCCCTCAAACAATCCTTCCCCTTTAGAGCCCCACCCACCCCCTTTTTCCCCCCTTTCCCTCCTGTTTCCTTATAAGGAGGTCTATTATTCCCTCAGTGCCAAATCTGATGAGATGGAGAGTAACCCAATTCTCATTCCCCTCCCTTTTCTCCCCTCAATCATTATAGGTTTTCTTTGCCTCTACATGTGATGTAATTTTCCTTATTTTACCTCCTTTTCCTCTTCTTCCAATGTTATCCCTTTTCTACCTCTAATTTCTTTTTCAGTTTATCATATCATAATAATCATAAAATCACAATAAACATATAATAATAATCATAAAATCACAGTAATCATATGATAATAATCATAAAATCACAGTAATCGTATCATAATCATAATGTAATAATAGATTCATAAAATCAACCCTCATTCTATAAGTATCTATAACATAAATATAGTTCTCAAGAGTTATTTTTTCTTGTTACCTTTTTATGTTTCTCTTGTGTTCTGTGTTTGTAGATCAAATTTTTTTTCAGTTCTGGTCTTTTCAATAGAAATAGGTGAAATTCTCCTATATCATTGAATGACCATCTTCTTCCCTGGAAGATAATGCTCATTCTAGCTGGGTAACTTATTCTTGGTTGTAATCCAAGTTCCTTTGCCCTTTGGAATATCTGATTCCAGGCCCTTTGATCCTTCAAAGTAGAAGCTGCTAGGTCCTGTGTGATCCTAATTGTAGCTCCCTGATATTTAAATTGTTTCTTTCTGGCTTCTTGCAATATCTTTTCCTTGGTATGATAGTTCTGGAATTTTGCCACGATATTTCTGGGGGACTTAATTTTTGGTTTTCTTTCAGGAGGTGATCGCTGGATTGTTTCAATAAGTATTTTGCCTTCTGGATGTAAAATATCAGAGCAGTTTTCTTTTATGATTTCCTGGAATATAGTGTCCAGGTTATTTTTTTCATCATGGCTTTCAGGAAGCCCTATAATCCTTAGATTGTCTCTCCTAGATCTATTTTCCAGGTCAGTTTTTTTTTCCCTAGGAGATATCTCATGTTTTTCTCTATCTTTTCTTTTTTTTTTTTGTTTTTGAATCATTTCATTGTTGAAGAGAGCTGCGTCCATCAGAATTGATCATCATATAATCTTGTTGTTGCCGTGTACAATGATCTCCTGGTTCTGCTCATTTCACTCAACATCAGTTCATGCAAGTCTCTCCAGGCCTCTCTGAAATCATCCTGCTGGTCGTTTCTTATAGAACAATAATATTCCATAACATTCATATACCATAATTTATTCAGCCATTGTCCAATTGATGGGCATCCATTCAGTTTCCAGTTTTTGCAACTACAAAAAATAAGTTGTCAATTTCCATATGGATGTGAGATTTCAGTATTATTTCTGTTACTTTATCAATGACTTCATACTTCTTGCTCCTTACTTCTGCTTTTGAATTCCATATCTCACTATGTGTATTGACATGTGCAGTATATAGCTTGTCCTCTTGTAGCACTAAGATCTTTTTATGAACTCCATTTACTCCATTTTCAGCACACAGAGAGACTCCTGTGCCCAATACTATAGCACCACCTACCTACTTCCCTTAGCGCCCCCTGCATTTATATTTCTAACTCTGAATAATGACTCCAGAATTATGAATTTCAGCTCATTTTCCCAGAGTTTTCTCAGCTTATTGTAATTGTGATTGCTCCACTATAAAGTATACGTACTTTATGTCCAAACTGTTGTGGTTTTTTAATAACAACCACAGACATAAATAGTTTAATACAATTTGTGACTGAGAAGGAACATGTAGATACTGTAATGGGCAAGACTAATGAATTTTACTGACTAATGATTTATAGCATAATTTCTTATGTATAACTATTAGTGTGCTTCTCATAATAAAATCATTGTCTTATAAGTTTAGGTGCCCCTTCTGTGGGATTATAGAGATTGATTGGACTGATTTGTCAACTTTAATAAACTTTATTTCTATGTGCCAAAATAAAAGAATAAGTTGAAAGGCATCTTTTAAAAGGAGACATTGTCATATCTTGCCACTGTTTCATCAGTAAAAGATAAAAAGGAAGTTTCATAAATTACCCTGCATACAACCCGTACCATGTTTCTTATTCAGTTAATCTGATTGTAACGGGAAATAATCAAGGAATAACAATTCATTAGACTGAAAGTTTTCCTTTCAATTGTGGTTTGTCTTTTATTTCAAATCCTCAAAAGTATTACTTAGAGTGTACTAAGGTTATGAAGAACACACAATGTTGGTTTAATTTTAAGCATAGTTATCTTAAATGTTTCTCTGAACAAATGCTAATATAGTTTATGCTAATGCTAATTGAGAAACATGTCCCTTTATACAGTATTCAAAAAGGGACAACACCTTTACAAGGATTTCCCTCAAACCCCTATAAAAATTTATTTATTTTTTTACTTTCACATCTGTTCAGTTATAATACTTGGCTAATCTCCTCATAGGTATCTGCCAGAACTTAATGTTAATGTAAACATACAATAATCCTTTCAAGTACAGTTAACTCTTAAATTGTACTCTTTACAAGGCAATATGTGTTTATTCTAAGATAACATACACTATTTGCAAACATAATTGTTCACTAGTAGATTTATTATATCTGAAATTTGTATGTACATTTTATATGGCAAAAAAATAAAATGATTCCATAGGTATAAGGCCACAATGAAACAGATGTGTGAGCCGAAAAAAGTGCTTTCATCTAGCATATGTTTCATCCATTTGAGCTGGGATTCTATGCCACTTTATATGCATTTCATGATATTACATTCAGTATTAGGAGCTGTGATTAGAAGCAAGCCTGGGGGACTAGATGAATCATGGGATTGCTAATAGGATATTAAGTCTTTTATATCTACAGTAGTCATTTGGTTGAAATCTAGCCAACATTAATAGTGTACCCAATTATCATCTGCCAAGAGAAATGACTGTTATGAGTCCAGTTTATATTGAGTAAAGGGCTACAGATGGCTTCTATCCTGACCAGTGGGACCACCTGTAAGATGGAAAGAGTAGTTCTATCTTCATACCAATTCATGACCATCCTTGATCATTGACAGAGATAGATATAAAATCTGTTAATTGGGTAGCTTTTATGATGTAAACATCAGGCTGGAAGAACTCATCTATATATAAATATCTTGCATTAGAGAAATATTATTATAAACATATATTTTATTTCTATAAAAGCCCAGAGGAACAGTACATTCTAGTTGGGTTAAATCTGAATATTAATAAATGAAATGACACTAGAAGTCACAGTGGAAATTATTTATCCAATTTCATATTTCCATGTAAAAAAGTTTCATTTTTCATATTACCCCATTTTTTTACTATCATTTTATTGAAAAAAATTCTAGAACTGCATAGCAAAAATTTTCCTATACAGCTCAACTCATATGGAAATTAAACACACATTGTCATTGCTTTTTTATGCAATCATTTTTTTTAAATTTTTATTGTGTGTGTGTGGATGTGTGTGTGTGTGTGTGTGTGATTATGTGCCAATGAATTGTGTCTTAAAAAAATCATAGTTAAGTGAAAGCAGTCAGGACAACAGATCATTAAATTAATTATCACGTTCTATTTGAGGATTTGTACACATAGGGAGATGTATTAAAGGCAATAGACACCATATTCAAAGGGATTTTGAAGTGACAAGTAAAGAAAACCTCTCTTTCCATATTTTCCTTTCTTCTAGCTAAATGTTGTATATCTTTCTGCCTCTAAACCAATAATAAAAAAGCCTACTCATCCATTCCAAAGTCAACTGCTTATAATCTCATAGCTTTCTGATAGGAATAAGAGTAAAAATAATCCAGGGTACTTTAAATACAACAAGGAGAGCAATCAAATGAGGATTGTGGAGGTCTTTTTTTCCCCTATTTTTATTAGGGCAAAATGATTTCAAATACCTATAAAAAACAGAAAAGTCTTTGCATCCTTTTTTTTTTGAAACAGCAGGATAATACACATTTTATGATGACAGAGGCATCTATATTTAGTGTTCCATAAGTAGCTTAATGAATGACAAAGACAAATCAGCAGGTAGTATAAAACAGTTTTCCCTTCATTTATTAATATACTTTATTTTTTCTCTACTCTGTGACGATCACTTGATAGACTTCTGGATATCATCCCATAATAAATTCTATAGTTCACTAAACTTAGATATAGGGGATGGATGTTCATATTTTGTCTCATGCTTACTAGCTATGTGAGTATAACTGAAAGTAAATCACTTAATTCCCTTAAACTCAGGATTTCACATTAAAAGGAAGTGGTAATAGCATGATAGCATGCTTCTCTCTCTCTCTCTCTCTTTGAGGGGAGCATTTTGTCATTTGTAAAGTTGCAGAATGTGATTATTGAACTTGATGGCATGAATAGCACTTTATTTCACTTTGTAGTCCCTTAATTTATTGTCTGGTATCTTGCCATTAGTAAATGTTCAATATATATTTGTTTGGTGAATAAACATATAGAATCTCAGAATCCTGAACTAAAAGTGGTCTGGGTTTGCTAGTCTAATCTGTATTTTAAAAGAAATTCTGTCTATAACAGTTCCAATAATGCATAGTCTATCTTTTACTGGTAGACATCCTATGATGGGGAATTTGCTACTTACTAAATCAGCCCTATTTCTTCTTAGGATAATATTAAATGTAAGTTTGTTGTTTAGAAAATTGATATATTCTCTGCTGTAGTATCAAAATTTCAGTGTTACTAATACTTTTGAAGGAAAGAGGAAAGAATATTTAAGTGGTCTACTATTTGCTTGGGATTGTACTATATATCCAAAGTAAAATTTCTTTTTTCATTTGATGTTTCAACTCTTGGAGATTGTTGCTGTTCTTATTCATATTTTAGAGTTAAGAAAATGAGGTCTAACAGAATAAGATAACTTATTTAGGGTCAAACACTTTCTAATAAGTATCTGAGACTGGTTTTGAATCCATATTTCTAACTCCAGGCCCAACACTTGTACTATTGTTTCACCTAACAGTCTCTAAGTTCAGATGAAAAAAATCTGATATCTTCTTCATATAACAACCTTTTAAAGACTAAATAATAGCTTTTTAGTTATCCCTTATTATTTTTTATTCCAGAACAAATATTTTGAGTTTCTCAACTAATAATTGGATTGTATGATTTTAAATCACACCATTTTGAAAATCTTTCTCTGTAATTTTTCCAGAAGAATACCAATTTCATTTGGCAATGCCTTTCCTAAATTTTATTGCCCATTCCTGAATATGATAATGTAGATATGATCTAACTAGAGAAGAGAATGGGACTATTACTATAAGAGTTTTAGGTATTATATTTCTATTAATGAAATGTGAGCATGATTGCATTAGTGTTTTTGCCTGCTGTATCACAGTGTAGACTTGTTATTGACTTCAGAGTATAGCAAACAAAAAAAAAATTAAACTTGCAAATGGATAATTGTTTAGTTTTTAAAAAAAAATTGGATTAACCTTTTTTTAGTCAAACTACTTTTAATTGCAATATTTGAACAATAAATTCTGCCTCTCTTGTTTAATAGGCTATTTGTCCATGTCCAATATTATTCAGTTTCCTTATATGCAAAATTAAATTGTTTGGCCTGATAGAGTCAAAGGTCTGTTCCAAATTTAGCTCTGTGATGCTAGGATCCTAAATAATTTATGTACTTTATGTAGTAATTCATATTTTTCCTACTAAAATTCATCTTATTAGATATATGTACAAAGCCTGAAATTTTGACATCATGATGGTAACATCATGAGAAGAACAATAGGAAGTTTGAATTAATATATTATGCCTTTGGTCATATGTTGTGAAAGTTCTTTTTCCCTCCAATTATGAAACTTTTAGAATTCTCTAATGGGTGTCTTCTTTTGTTAGTTCTTGTAGAATGCTCATTTTCTTACTTAACAACATTGTCCCCAGAGATAACTGGTTGTTCAGTGAATAGCCAAACTTGGAATTGGGAAGACAGGTGCTCAAATCTGGATTCATTTACATATTAGCTGTCTGATCGCCTGAAAATCACTTTATTTGCCTCAGTTTCTTAAACTTTAAATGGGTAAATATAATCGCACTTACCTTACAGACTTGCTAAAAAGGTTAAATGAAATAATACTTATAAAGTGCCTAGCTGAGTTCCCACCTAAGTAGGATAAATACTTATTCTCTTTTCTATATAAATATGTATTCTCATTCCTCCTTCACCTTCTACCTCTGCTCCTCATGCCATCTACTGAAAAACACTTCAAACTATATTTCCACTGCTTTTTGCTCCTTTTCTTCTATTCACCAATCTCCTACCACTCTCTTTTTTGTCCTCCTAAAGTTATTTAATCTTTATTTTCTCTACCAGTCCTTCTATCTCCTTGTCCTTACCCCTAACTTTGGCCTCATTTTATGCTCTTACTTTTACTGATCCTAGGGTTAGCCAATTAAAGTAAACATTTTATTCCATTCTGAATTTACTTACAGTCATCCACTCTAACTTCAACTATCTTTCATCTTTCATCCTGAGCTCTTGCTAATGACAGCCATTTCATTGTATTGGTAAAAAATTATATGTGTACTTGCACAACACAAATATATATGTGACCTTACACAATACAAATGCATATTATTTTAATATGTATCTTAGTTCAATGCAAATCTTATTACTGCATGACAGAACAGTTAATTGACTCCTTTTGACAACTAGTAGAAAATTTCCTTTCTTTTAAGTCTCTAGAATTTCTCCCAATTCCCTCTTTCTAAGCAAACACCATCATATTTTACATTACTGAATAAGCTGAGGCCATCCATCATGAGTTCCCTCTGCTCCTTTTATTCATATTTCAAATTTCTCTACATTTCCAATAACATTATTTTCCTTTTTATAGTCTTTATTTTGAGAGAGATGTGACCCTTTGCTTGATGAGCTCCTTATATACTTAATTCAATCTCCTATGTTCTATTGTCCCTGTCAGTCAACTCATCCATCATCTCCAATCTTATATAATTTATTCTTGTTTCCTACAGTTTTACTCTAATTTTCATTTGATCTTAATATTCACCATATTTCTGAATTGTTGTACTTCATTCACTGAAAAAAAACAACCTTCCCTAAATTTATCCCTTAAACATCACTTTCCTCACCACTCATTTCATTCAAATTCATTTTCTTAACTTCATGGTTCCTGATTGCTTCATCCTTTCTATGCCTTTACCTTTACTGATCCTAGGGTTAGCCAATTAAACTAAACATTTTCTTCCACCCTGAATTCACTTAGAGTCCTCAACTCTAACTTCAAACATCTTTCATCTTTCATACTGAGCTCTTGCTAATGACTGTCATTTCATTACTCTTAACAAAGTTAAAAATGATCTCTTAAATTCTACTTCCAAGGACACATCTTCCTTGACTTATTATATCACTATTGATCACATTCTTTTTCTTTGATACTTTCTCTTCCTTTTTATTCAATGATATTTGTATTTCTTGCCAACCATTACTTCTTAGTCTCCTTATATGAGATACTACTCAATTTCTTGGACTCTTCCTGGGTCAATAACTTGGGCCTTTGTTTCAGGTCTATTTACTTGCTTTTCCATGTTCTATCCTTTATAATTCCATATGTTCCCATACATTCAGATATCACCTCATTGCAAATGACTCCCAATATTTACTCCTAATTTCTATTCTTTACTCCAGTATTATATCAACTACCTAGTATAAAGTTCTTTGATGGAAGGCATTAGAAACCAAACCTACTACATACAAAATGAAATATTACATATTCTATTAAATTCATCCCTTTTGTATGCTTCTCTCTTTCTGTTGATTATGCCTCATCTTCCCAGACAATCAAATTCATAGCTTTGTAGTCCTATGTTTTCTTTTCCATTTCTCTCTTTATTCATATTAATCAATTGAATCTTGTCAAGCCTTTCTCTGTCTCTTACCTCTACCTCCTTTTCTGCTTTCACCCTAAATCAGACATTAATCATAGTTAATCAGTTTCTCTACTTTCAGGAAACATAGATATTGGTCTTTCTAAAATACAAGTCTTACTATGTTCAACCATGTCACTTTTGGCCCCAAATCTATAATCTCTTCAAATTGCATCTAAGATAAAATACAAAATTCTCAGGCAAGGTTCTAAGGGGCTTTATATTCTGGATCCTATCCTTCTAAATATTTTTATTCCATATTATTTCTCATAATAATCTCTGCTTTCCAAATTATTTAGAATATCAATTGTGACACTCCATCTCCATTTTAACACTCATTTGCACATTCCACTCCTTTGGCACATTGCCATTTCATTGGCAATAAACTCCTTCTTCAAGTCTGACTCTGCAAAACTTTATTTTCTCACAATGTTGAAATCATGTTCAGATATTTTAATCTCTACTCATGTTGCATTTCCCATAGTCTCTGTAATTTCTCTCCCTTCTTCATTTTCTTTTCTTTTCTTTTTTTTGATCTTACACTTATTTGTTGTTATGCTGTAGCATCCTCAATGGGGAAAAATATTTATTTGGGGTATCTTTATTCCCCTAGAATCATCAAAGTTTCTGATACATATGAATCTTAAATATTTATTAGTTGAATTTAAATAATTTTTTCTCTAAAAAGAGGGGTATAATTCATGAAATACAAATGTACTAAAGGACATTTTAAAACATTTTTATTATTTATTCATAAGTGCTAATATTTTTAATCATGGCAGATCATTTTACTTGATTCTGAATTTAATTAGTCCAGAATTTTTTATACACACATACATATATACAAACATATTCACTTGCATATATATGCATATATATGGTGTTACTATAAAACAAAAAACTTAGGGATGACATTATCTACAAATGTATGTGTGTGTATCTCTCTATATAAAGAGAGATACAGACACACATACACACACACACATACACACACAAACACATATGCCCTTAAATATATTTGCATGTGTTTGGATACATGTAAGTGCTTACATGCAGTGTGCATATATATATATATATATATATATATATATATATGTGCCCTGTGTATAGGTGGATGATTATGTGTGAATATGTAGTTAAATTTTAAAGACTAAGCCACGCATGAAAAGCAGTCTTCTTATTTAATAATCAAATCATGCCTGTATAATTATGTGTTATATGAAAGATTTGGTTTAATTTAGTTGTAAATTATCCTGAAATAGAAGAACAATAGAGGGGTGAAAAAGTATGCTTATATTACTTGTGACTTTACTACATTTCTGATTTCTGGCATAGAGATTTCAGGGACATTAAAATGAAATTTGTAGATTATAGAACAATGTCCCCCATTGTACTTCTGTCCTTTTCACCCTAGAAATATCTATGAATTAGCCAGATCATCTATTAAAAGTTTTTTTTAACAACAGCTACATGATACTAAATGTCTTTTCTCCTTTCCTCTCTTTCCAGATGGGCCCGATGCTTGAATTTTTTTTAAAATCACTGTCTGTGAATATTTTATTAATGATCCACTTCTTTTGGATACTCAAATCATTATTCATCTGTCAAAGATACACAATTCATTAATTAGAATCAAATTTTTTAATATCATAGTTAGCCCTGTACTTCATCTCATTTTGGTGTATTGACATTTTTTCATATAGATGTATAATTAGCACTTAGAGCTGTGGGAGGGCAATGGAAGTCTTATATTCAATGTTGTTTGTGGAAAAATCAATGTGCAATAAGATATAGATTAAAGGGGAGTGTTCAACAAAGCAAATATAAATAATTCAAAATGAGGCTTACAAAAAAGAATGAATACTTCTAACAGTTACGTTACTTCTGTGGGCCAGTAGAGATACGAATAGCACAATCCATGAATAAATAATATGGAATAAAAAATAAGACTCAAGAATTGCCCAAAACTTGAAGCAGATTGATTTATTAGGCAAAGATGCAGACAAGATAGATTCAGATAAATGGGGAATTAAGTGGATTAAATGATCTACCAGACAATGTGGCATCATGTAAACAATTAGCATTGTTATGAGACCTGTCTTTCAGTCTTGTCTCAAATGTTTACTGATTATTTGATTCTGTTCAAGACCTTTAATATTTCAGGGCTTCATATTTCCTATCTGTAAAATAAGAGATGTGGAACTCCATGACTTCTCAGGTCTCTTCCAGCTCTGAATCAATAAGCCAATGATCTTAAATGTTACTTGAAAATATGAAATAATTTATATGCTGATATAAAAATTCAGGATAAAAACTAAGCAAAAAAGTCTCAGTTATAAGTTTCTAAATTAACTATGTCCCAAAAAATAGTTTTATCTTCTACTTGGATGTAATTAACAAAAAACCCTGATATTAATCAATTCAATCATCAATTTTGACTTCAGAAGACTGACTATTGAGGCATATCTCTAGCCTCACATAAAAAGAGAAACCAATAAGAATGAAATAATAAAATGTACAATTGTTATTATGACCAATGTGGAGCTTTTGCTTATTTCAGTGTATATTATTATTATGAAAATATGTGTGGTGGTAATGTGAAGAATTCTCATTAGTGGTAGGGAATTTAGGTAGGGATTTGAGAATGGATAAAAGTGTTAAAAAGTGACTAAAACTTAAAACAACAACAACAACAACAACAACAACTGATGACATTCATATATACCACCAAAAATATCAACTCATACAATATGCATACTGCACATTATAAATCTTCAGGTTCAATAGTCGATAAATAGGACATCTTTGGACTCAATTAATCTCAATTTGTTTGCTGATGGCTCTCTTGAACTTCAGACATTACTTATTCTTGATTTTAGAACATTTATTGCTTTGAAAATACAATTCCATAGACTTACATACAAGAACTGATGGAAAATGAACTAAGCAGAACCAAAAGATGATGATCAACTGTGATTGACAGGTATTCTTAGCAATACAATGATCCAAAACAATTTCAAAGGACTAATGATGAAAAAATGCTATCCACATGCAGAGAAAGAAATGATGCAATCTGAATGCAGATTCTGCTATTATTTTTCACTTTATTTTATTTTTTTTCTTTTAATCCTTTTGTTCTATAACATGACAAATATAGAAATATATTTTACATGATTATAGATATATAATATATCAAATGGCTTATCATCTTAGGGAGAGGGGAGATTAAGGAAGGAGAAAGAATGTTTGAAACAGCATTTTTTAAAATGAGTTTAATTGTGCTTATATATATTTGGGAAAAAAATAAAAGGAAAAGGCAATTCAATGAATTGCCCCATCCAAATTCAAGATTAAAAAAATCTTTTCATCATTTTGCACAACAACAAGATTGTGTTATAATCAACTCTAATGAATGTGACTCTTGTCAATAATAAGGGGATTCAGGACAATTCTAATAAACTTGTGATGGAGAGAGCCATCTGCATCTAAAGAAGATGACTATGGGGACTGAATGTATATCACACCATAGTATTTTCACCTTTTTGTTGTTTGTTTGCTTTTTTTCTTTTTTTCATTTTTTTCCTTTTTGTTCAGATTTTTCTTGCACAGCATAATAAATGTGGAAATATGTATAGAAAAATTGCACGTTTAACAAAAAATTGTTTAATATTAAATTGATTTCCCTGTAATAAAATCTTTACTAAAAAATCTTTTCCTTATTAACAATTGAATTTTACTTTATTTGTAATTAAAAAAATAAAAAAAAGAGTAGACTACAAAAACTAAAACACACACACACACACACACACACACAAAAGAAAAATTCTGTAGGGGTCAGAGTCACAGCTGAAATACTATGATTTGCCCACAAATTTTTGGGAGGTGCCAGTGTTAAAGCAATGAAAGATTTTCATAGGTATGCATATTTTAATTCAAACATAACATCTAATATAATACAATATTATCATCATTAACAACAATAATTATGATGAAAAATATTAGCTGATATTTGTCTAGTTCTTCAGAAGCACTTTCCCCACAAACCATAAGATACTAAGTACAGAATCTTTCCATACTAATCCATTATGGCTTAGTTGTAAACCTAACTCACATCACCAAAAAGCAAATTAAAATTTTATAAATACAATATGAATTTGTCACTCAGAGTACCATATCAAAGATGAATAGTAATAACTTTTCAACAGCTTCTTTGTACTGGTTTTATATTAGCATTTTTTTCTGCATTAGCAATTTGATCAATAATAGAAAAAAAATTTAAACTGTCATGCTTGGGAGGCCTCAGTGGAATTAATGAAGTGAATTTCACAAAGCATCTACATAGTCAGATTGCATGGATTTGTCAAACGTCTGTTTTGATTGTTTTTTTAAACCAATTATTATTTATTACCTTAGATCTTTAGTATTAAACATGGATTTCCCCATCTACAAGAACGAAAAATTCCAAGGCTAAGCAAGAGATAAAATCCTTGGTGTTACAGGTAAGTGCTGCTTCTTATTTTATTGGTTCTGCCTGAAGAGATGAACAATAAATTTCTCTTGTCATTAGCTACAGTGACTTTTCATTTAATATTCCCAAAGCAGATAGTTACAGTATTGAAGTGGTGACTTTTGAATTTTTGGCAATTGCAAAACCTCCTAAATGATTTATATGCACAATTTCAGTACATGCCTCACTATCTTCTTTTCTACCCAAAATCTTTTTTCTTACAATGGAGCTTTTCAGGCTTTCAAACGTAATTCCAATGATCTCCATTTCAGTCAAACTGAGACTTGTTAAAAGACCTTATCTTAAAAAGATTAAGGTCACTGTATTCAGGGTCATCATCAGTTATCTTAAGTTATATTTCGGTACTGAACTCAGATGGCCTTTAAGAAGAAACTCAAGCTGATGACTTTGCAAAGGCTTCCCTCACTTTAATCCAATTAATTTGTATGTCATGGTATCATCTCCCTGATGTCATAGTCCTCTTTGAGAATGAAGGATAAACAACTTCACACATATATAGGAAGACTCAGAATTTAGACCACCATCATTATTCAAATAAATTCTGCCGTATTAGAATTTCTAATTATGACTCTGCTCTTGACTCAACTCTTAATCCAGAGATATTTATCTATTAAAATAAGGCTTATATGTTATATCATGATTACATAAATAATATACATATTTTATATAAATAACATACATATTTTATAAATTATGTTTTATATATGTTATTTTATCCATATAACATGATGTAGAAAAATATAATTATATGTATATGTGCATGTATATGTACATGAGTATATGAATATACACAGATCTATATGTAAGGCACATCTACATATGTATATATTGTTTCATTACATAATTTAATATTTTATATGAGTATATACATATTAAATGTATGGATATAGATATAAATACACAGAATATGCAATCTCTAAATCAGAAAGACCTGGCTTCAATTCTTTTTGACAAATAAGGACTAGGTAACTCTAGGAAAATCATGTAAAATATCAGCATTTCAGATAATTCTTTAAAAATAAAAGTTGAAGTTCCTTACACTTATGAAATTAAAGATCTAGTGAAAATGTTTGTATATATTTCCAAGATACATATATATATAAACAACACACGTGTTCATATACATATATACATACATATATAGCAGTAAACATATGCAAACACAAATATAGGCACATGTATATGTATATACCTGCAATTTACATTCATAAATATGTATTTGTGCATAGACATATATTCTCTAAAAATATGAGAGAACTTACATGCTTCTCTACCTGATTATAATTCATCATATCATTCTCTACATTCATCACAGGGAGATCATTCAATATGTTCAAGGATTCCCTATTGTTTTCCTAAAATTATAAGGATAAGAACAGAATACATGAGCTCATTGCCTCATCACTTTTCCTCATTATGAAGCTAATAAATCTTAAATTATAATTTTTTCTTTGATGATACACTTTGATAGAAATATAACTACAAAGATAGAATTATCTATCCAATATAGTATATATGCATTTCTATACTTGTAAACTAATAATTTATTTCTATGTGTACTCATTGGCATACATATTCCCCTACTATATTATCCTTCTACCCCATATTAGTTTCAGGAAGCAAATGGAACACTACAGAGATATGTGCAATGAAAGACACTGAAACAATAATAATTCAAGATCTAAATGTAGAAAATCAATATGGACTTTTCAGTATTTTGTAGCAAGTGACTGAATAAGAATTATGAAGATTACAAGAATTCTCCTTCCTTTCCAATACAGAAAATACAAAATGATCTTTTCCCCTACCTTCAACACTGATTTCTGTAACCTTCTGTTTATATTCATGATTTTACCATGGAGAAAACAAGATGGCCATTTCCATAGGAATATCAATAATGTAGAAAACTCTATAATGCTTGAGATCAATGTTATTTCCTTTGTGAAAAGTTTTTAATTGTCACATGACAGAAAGCAGATCCTGGTTGTGTCTAAAGTGGTGGAGGGGGTGAATAGTGGTATGTGTGCATGTATGTGTTCCTGTCACAAATTTTTCCTGAGGTAAATGCAAAATATGAATGAAGGCTATCCCAAATACTATTCCAATTTAAATTAACCTTGAAAATAGTCTCAAAGAATCACTGGAAAACAAGCTTTCTATTTCTTTCTACAAAATATATGTACTAGATTTCCTCTGACTTCTCCTTCAGAAGTTTGGGGAGAAAAAAAAAACATCTATAGTTCTGATCATCTAATGTTCAGAAATTCTCTATACAATTGAGCCCCACAAAAACCAAAGAAAATTGAAAAAAAAAGAATAGAGATAGTATTTTAATTTATTTTGGGTCTTTATTCTATATGCTTTCAAAAAGATTATTGATTGATTTTATTAATTATATTTTGATTCTTTTAAATACAGAATAAGTCACAGGGGGAGAAGATTTAGAGCTGTAAGGACCATTAGATAAACATGTAATGAACCACCCTTTTTTACAGGTGAAATTTAACTGAGACTAAATGCTCTTTTTACCTAAGTGAATTAACTTTTTCAGGCTTAGTAACAAACTCTGATTTGTACTTTGTTCTTTTCTGGACTCCTTCAATCCATGTTACATTCTCTGCCATTTGATTTCAGTTTACCTTCCAAGAAGCTTTTTAGACTTTTTGGTATTAATTCTGTAATAATAAATATTACTGGTGCTGTGTATGAAGAAATGTATTATTTTTATAAGGAATATATAGTAATGTAACATGCCCTAACTGAGAGATGAAAATGAATATGAGGATTTCAACCTCAAAGAATTAGAAATGAGATTTTATTAGTAATGATGTATTTCATTACTATTCATGGCTATGATGCCTATGTAATGTGAAACACTACTTTACTAAGTAATACAGGTGGGTTAAAGTCATGCTAATTTAGTCAACTTATCTATTTATCTATCAGAAATAGGTGGATAAGTATGCATAGTTCATGAGTGGGTACATGCATTTACTTCATGGTAATGTTATGTGTTGACACTGATTTAGCATAATATTCCATTTGATCTATACCTTAACTCAGAAAACCAAGGTTCAAATATTATCTAGGATGTTATTTGTATGACCTTTATTGCTTTTTCCTTGTATTGAGTACTTGAACTTCTGTAGCCAGAAAACACATAATTGAAGGATCAACAACAACACCAATAACAACAACAAAGCACATTGCATAGGGTTGGGGACCCATGAAGTCAGATATTAACTATTCCCATTTCACTGTTTGGCAGTGCCATTTCAGCTATGATAAAACTGTTGTTAACTCTGACACGCCACAGCAGTCATTTTGCTCATCATAGAAGTCAGACAGATATATTTAGTTCCCTTTCTTGTTCTTATGTGATCACTTTTCAAAGACAAAATACAGAATAATAAATGTACTCATGGAACTCTGGAAAGAAATTCATTACAAAATCCCTTTTGCAAAAGACTTACATGACAAATGAAAATATTGGAGATTCATTGAGGATTTGTATTCACATTTTATTGAATCATACTGTGTCAAGGTAATGTGGGTACTGTGGGTGATTTCAATTTTTACTCCTTTTAATAAAATTAAATACTGCTTAACCTTGGTGTAAGAGTCAAGTTACAAATTAAATTTGCTCAGCTATCAAGTTTCGGTCAGTCTTGTCAATGGGAGTGGAATATTCACTGCCATAAAAAAGAGGGGAAAAAGAGTAGTAATACAGTATTTATTTATATTAATAATTTTAAAATAGCATTTGAAAAAGACAATTGTGATTAATGGTACTTGAAACCATGAGCCAGGATACTTGGGTTCCGGGATGCACATTTTAAAGTAGTTTATGTAGTAATAAAAAATGACTAGGAGTTAGAAATTTGGAGTTCTGACCCCAGCTCTGTTACTAACATTCTGTAAGACCTTGCTCCAGTCACACATCTTCTACAGGCATTCATTTCTTCATTTCAGACTGAATGATATTCAATAGCTAGTATTTATATCAAACTTTAAGGGTTTAAAAGTGTTCTGCATAATTTATCTCATTTAATCTGCATAATAGCCCTTTGAGTTAGGTTTTATTCACATTATATAGATGGAAAAATTGAGGCTGGGAGAGGTTAAATGACTTTCCAGCCAGAATCATATAGCTTTTAATCATCTGATATGAGATTCAAAATTTTACCTTCCTGAATCCAAATTCATCATTCTATCCATTGCATCATCTATCTATATTATCTCTTAGTATCTACCAAAATGACTTTGCCTTCAACTTGATTTATGCTCATAGATATGCTCCTTGAACTTTTTTTAATCTATAGATTTGTCATCTATAAAATGGTGATAGTAATAGTACCTTTCTATGTACCTCACAGGATTGCCATAATGATGAAATGAAATAATTATTTTCAAACTACTTTAATTTAGTCCTTCAAGGATCTGCTGTTTTATCAGTGTGCCATACCTTCTCAGATTCTGAAAATAATCTCTGTAATTTAGTATGTAATCCTGGAAATTTCTTTTGCCCCACAAATATATCATTTTACAACCAATATTATGATAAACCCTATGCATGATTTACAAACTTGTAAAGATACATTCAAACATGAGTTCTATGTTTCTGACAGAAAGCTGAGAAAAACAATATTGGTGCTAAAAACCATAATCTGATTGTCACCCCAAATAACAACTCATTCTAAGTAAGCCCCCAAATCACTCATGCCAAATGTGGGACCTTGACAAAGATTTTTACTCCACAAGTGAAGGTATATATCTCTTGGACCAATACATGAGGCATAGATTTAGGGAGTCAAAAGGTTGATGCAGAAATTCAGTCAATAATTCATATCACTGAAAGGACATATTTTCTTTTGTTCCATGTATGCTTAGTTGTCTCATTTGGCATTAATTTCCCTATAAATTTTGGAAAGAAACTTGACAGTTATTGTGTGATGAAACAAGATGTCACTTTACATGCTCAGTGGGATGCTAATGTTATGTAGTGATGATGAAGTATAGCAGACCCACCATTGTTACCTCATTCAACCCAAACAAACTCTCTTTTGTTGCTTTTCCACCTATGGTGGCAAAGAACAGGCAATAGTTGCATTACTTGACACAATTATGGTAACATAATGGAGTCCCATAATTTACCTAGACAAAAAAGGACTTGCTAGTGCTTTAGGCAGAAATCAAATTATTAACAAATACACATAAAGCTATACAGACACAGAGATAGACACACAAAGACACACATACCACAAGCATACACACACACACATACACACAAACACACACACCCTTATCCCAATTGGAACAAATTAAAGACTGGGTGGAGGAGTTTTGTTTTTTGTTTTTTTTTTTCATCTCATAGGACAAACTATCAGATGAGTCTACCCTTTATTTATGGTATCCAACTGGATAATATGGGACATTTTCTCTAGAAACTCAAGGAGACATTTGAAAACTCTTTTACCTGTTGTCACCAACTTCTGCTAAATTTTTTTTCTAAAGCCAACTTTCCATGGAAATTTATTAGAATATCTTCTGGAATGTAATTAAGGACTTTTCCTGGGATAATGTCATATGGTTCTATCTTTTTGAACCCTAGAGAGACAAAACTAGAAGAAACTTTTGATTAAGGATCTTGTCAATCCTTAATGCTTTGTTTTACTACCTTAGTAGGGACAGGGGACATTTAAATAGTACTTTAAAGTTTACAAAGCATTGTAACTGATTTATCAGATCTTCACAAAACCCACATGTAGAACTATCATAGGTATTTTTATTTCCATTCAAATATTTTATTCATTCTTCCCCCTCTAGATAGTCATTTCCAGCCCCATGTACCAAACTTTAGAGTAATAAAGAAATGGTTGAGTTAGGTAAGGACTTCTGATAGTGAATTTTATACTTCCTCATAATCATCTTCCATCTCTCTTACAAGATTATGGAAGTATGTATCATCAATTATTCTCTGGGTACAATATTAGTCATACCACTAACTGTAGGATGATCTGCCTTTTAATGTTGTTTTAGGTAATATTACTTTAGTTGTAATTTACATTATTTTCATATACCTATTTTTCCTGTTAATCACCCATCTTCATCTTCTTTTTTGTGGCTTTCCTCCTAGCTTTATTTTTCTAGTATTCCTAGCTAGTGTTTTTCTTTTGGTGGGTGGTAGGGCAGAGATTCTTGATAATATTCTCTTTTATTTCCCTTTTACATCTTTGGATATTTTTTCCTCAGAATTCTTTTCTGACTCATCCATATCATATCCTTTAATTATATTTATAGCCAGGGTTCTGGGCTAGACACTCTTCTCTTTGAACATTTCATCTTGTGAGGACCTCATCAGATCCCACAGATTTAACTACCTCCTTTCCAAATAACTTTCCTATCTATATATTCAGAACCAATCTTTTTCCTGATTCTAATCTCAAGCTACCAACTAGCTCAAATGCATTATTTCTAAGATAGAAAGATTATCTTTCCCCTCAAGTATATTCTTTTTCTAATCTTTCCTATTTATTGTGGAGGCAAATCATCTTTGTAGTTTTTAAGATTCATAATGAAATTATACTCCATTTTTGACTCTTTTCTCATACTCATATCTCATAGCTAGTCAGTTGCCACATCCTGACATTCTTACATTGACATTTTTCCTCCCATACTTCATTATTCATATCACTATTACTTTTACTCATACTATCATCAAATTGCTTATATTATTTCATCAACTTCCTAAATATTCTCCTTTTACTTTATTATAATTGATTCTTCACCAAAATCTCTTGGTAATTTTCATTAAGTGGAAGTTGGGCCACATCACTCCCCTAATCAATAAACTGCAATAGTTTTTTTTTTTGAATCTAGTATAATATATAAAATTCTTCTGATTGGCATTTTCTTTCTTTCAAATATGACCTCAAATTTACTTTTCAGAGCTACTATATAGTCTATGTCTGTCCTTTAAGGTATAGCTTTTTCAAACTAGAGTTTTTAATGTGTTTCTATATATGACTTCTCATCTCCCATATCCTTGTCATTGCTCTGTCTGTTCCCAATACCTGAAATGTATTTCCTATTTCCCTCAACCTTATAGAATCATTTCATTTTTAAACGTTCAGCTCAAGCTTTATATGTGATGTGAAGCATTACCTGTTTCACCCACCTGCTAGTGTCCTGTCTCCCTAAACTACCTTGTAACATATCTATCTATCTATCTATCTACCTATCTATCTATCTATCTATCTATCTATCTATCTATCTATCTATCTAGATTCCTCTATACCATTGTTGAAGGAAAATACTCTTCTATTTTGCCTCGGTATCACTAGCATTAAATATAGTTCCTAACATGTAAAATATCATCAGTCTTTTATTTTTGGTGGATTGATGAGTATAAATCATTGCTTTATTTTCCCAATGGTATTTAGAGGCTATGGACTGTTGCTCCAGAGAGTAACCATTGCATATCATTAAGGAAGATAATGTTTGGCTCCTGGAATTTTTAGAATCACTACCTTGAATATATGTGTGTACCTAGTCAGGGGCTGCTGTGGGAAGCAGTTTGAACTATCCTATCCCAGGACTAGGAGTATTCATGTATTTCTTATATTGTCGAGGCATAGACTACTATCATTGTTTTCCCCCTTTTTACTTATTTATTTATTTTTAATACACATTGCTTTATGATTCATGTTGGGAGAGAAAAATCAGAACAAAAGGAAAAAAAAAACATCGAAGAGATTAAAAAAAACAGAAAAAAATAAGTGAACACAGAATATGTGGATTTACATTCAATCTCCATATTTCTTTTTGTGAGTGCAGATGGAACTGTCTAGCTAAAGTTTATTAGAATGACCTTGGATCACTGACCCACTGAAAAGAACTAACTCTTTCATAGTTGATCATCACACAACCTTGCTTTTACTTTGTACAATGTATTTCTGGTTCTATTTATTTCACTCAGTAACAGTTCATATATATCTTTCCAAACCTTTCTAAAATCAGCTTGTTAATCATGTTAAATACAATAGTAATATTCCATTACCTTTATATACCACAACTTGTTCAGCCATTCCCCAACTGATGGGCATCTACTCATTTCCCAATTCTTTGCTACTACAAAAAGAGCTGCTACAAACATTTTTGCACAAGTGTGTCCTTTTCCCTCCTTTATGATTTATTTGTGATACAGACGAAGTAATAGCACTATTGGGTCAAACGTTATGCACAGTTTGATAACTTTCTGGGCATAGTTCTCAATTGCTCTCCAGAATGGTTATATCATTTCACAATTATACCAACAATGCATTAGTGTACCAGTTTTCCTAATTTTCCTCCAACATTTATGATTATCTATTTCTTTCATCTTGGCCAATCTGAGAGATATGTGGTGGTATCTCAGAATTGTTTTGATTTGAAAATTTGTATTTTTCTAATCAATAGTGATTTAGAAAATTTTTTCACATGATTGTAGGTGGCTTTAATTTCATCATCTGAAAATTAGCTGTTCATTTCCTTTGACCATTTATCCATTGGGGAATAATTTGCATTCTTATAATTTTGACATAGTTCTTTATATAGTTTAGAAATGAGACCTTTATCACAAACACTGGCTGTACAATTTTTCCCAGCTTTGTACTTCCCTTTTAATCTTCTTTCTGTTGGTTTTGTTTCTGCAAATAATTTAATGTAATCAAAGTTGTCCATTTTACCTTTCATAATATTCTCTAATTCTTTTTTGGTCATAAATTCCTCCCTTTTTAAGGATCTGAGAGATAAATTATCACTTGTTCTCCAAATTTGCTTCTGGTATATGACTCTTTATACTAAAATCATGCAGCTATTTTGATGATTTTTTGGTATGTGGTGTGAGAATTTCTCTTTCTATCTCTTTATGCTGAGTTTTGGCAATATTATATAGAAATGATGATGATTTTTATGGGTTTGTTTTATATCTTGCAACTTTGTGAAAGCTGTTAATTGTCTCAAGTAGCTTTTTGGATGATTTTCTAGGATTCTCTAAGTATATTATCATATCATCTGCAAAAAAAAATAATAGTTTTATCTTCTAACTGCCTATTCTAATCCTTTATTTATTTTTTTTCTTAGTGCTAAAGCCAACATTTATACCACAATGTTGAATAATAGTAATAACAATGGGAATGATTGTTTCACCCCTGATTTTATTGGGAATGCATCTAACATCTCTTCATTAAAATTGCACTTGCTTTTGGTTTTAGAATGATTTTGCTTATTATTTTTAAAAAAAGCCACTTTATCCCTTCACTCTTTAGTGATTTCAATAGGAATGGGGACTGTATTTTATCAAAAGCTTTTTCTGCATCTAGTGAGATTATCACATGATTTTTGTTCATTTTGTTATTTGATATGATCAGTTATGATAATAGTTTTCCTGATATTGCATTGGCCCTGCATTGCTGGTATAAATTCCCTTTGGTCTTAGTATATTATTCTGCCAATAAGTCAAAATCTCTTTGGTAATTTTTTTTTTTGCATCAACATTCATTAGGGAGATTGCTCTGTAATTTTCTTTTTCTGTTTTGACTCTTCCTTGTTTTGGTATTAAGACCATATCTGTGCCATAGAAGGAATTTGGCAGGAAAGCTTCTTACCTATTTTTTCAAGAAATTTATATAATTTTGGAATTAATTGTTCTTTAAATGTTTGATAGAATTAATTTGTGAATCCATTTGGCCCTAGTTTTTTTTCTTAAAGAGTTCATTGATGGCTTGTTCAATTTCTTCTTTTAAAATGGGACTGTTTAAGTACTGTATTTCTTCTTCTGTCAATGTAGGCAATTTTTCACTATTTAAGAACTGGATTTCAAAAATAAACATACATAAAGACAGCTTTTGCTTTTTGGTTTATTTATTTATTTATTTATTTAGGTATGTTTGGTGTTTTTTTTTTTTTTTTTTTTTTTTTTTGGCAATCAGGTTAAACAACTTGCCCAGGTTCCCATAAATAGAAAATGTCTTTGGAAGCCAGATTTGAATTAAAGTCCTCTTAATATCAAGATCAGGATTAGGACTCTATTTACAATGCTACCTCGCTGTTCTTGTAAAGGAGATTTAGGTTGAATCTTTACTAACAACATTTTCTCCAGTAGTATATTAAGTCTAAAAAAATCAGCAGGGACTTCCTTCCGGGGGTGGAGCCATGGTGGCGGAGATCAGACAGGATTCTCTGTAACATCCTCTAACCTCCCCTCAAACCAACAAAATATGAAGCCTCTAGACTGATTCTGAAGCAAAAAAAATCCACAATATCCAGAGAACAACACGATTCTAGAAGAAGATACTCTGGAAGAACCTCAAAA
>JAJPUD010015415.1:0-12087 GCA_023553655.1 Myrmecobius fasciatus
GAAATTAAAACCATCTCTAGTCATATGAAAAGTTGCTCCAAATCACTATTGATCAGAGAAATGCAAATTAAGACAACTCTGAGATACCACTACACACCTGTCAGATTGGCTAAAATGACAGGAAAAGATAACGAGGAATGTTGGAGGGGATGTGGGAAAACTGGGACACTAATACATTGTTGGTGTAACTGTGAATGGATCCAACCATTCTGGAGAGCAATTTGGAGCTATGCTCAAAAAGTTGTCAAACTGTGCATACCCTTTGACCCAGCAGTGTTTCTACTGGGCCTATATTCCAAAGACATCTTAGAGGAACGAACGGGACCCACATGTGCAAGAATGTTTGTGGCAGTCCTTTTTGTAGTGTCTAGAAACTGGAAACTGAAGGGATGCCCATCAATTGGAGAGTGGCTGAATAAATTATGGTATATGATTGTTATGGAATATTATTGCTCTGTAAGAAACGACCAGCAGGACGATTTCAGAGAGGCCTGGAGGGCCTTACATGAACTGATGCTGAGTGAAACGAGCAGAACCAGGAGATCATCATGCACAGCAACAACAGTATTACATGATGATCAATTCTGATGGACATGGCTCTCTGCAATAAAGAATTGTCTCAAACCAGTTCCAGTTGTTCACTGAAGAAAACTATATACACCCAGAAAGAGGGACATGAAATATGGATCACAATGTAACATTTTCATGATCTCTATTGACATTTGCTTGCATTGTGTTTCCTTTCTCTGATTCTTTTTTTTTTCTTGTAGATAGGATTTTTCTTGCATAACTTCTCAAGCATTTCAACATTATTAACATGTAGTGGACTTCCTGCCATCTAGGGGAGGGGAGGGGACTGGGGGTAAAATTTGTAATGGAAAGCTTTGTAAAGATCAAGGATGGGGAACTACCCATACATATTTTATACACATAAAAAGCCTTAAAATAAAATAAAATAAAATAAAATAAATTAAAAATTAAAAATTAAAATTAAAAAAAATTAAAAAAAATTATAGGGGAAAGTAACATGATAGAGTATAAAACTTTGCATTCAGACGTCTTCATTTCTGCTTCTGACTTTCCATTATTAGCTAGGTTCCCTAGGGTATACAATTTAAAGTTTTCTGGATGTACCTTCATTTATAAAATTAGAATTGAACTAGATGGCCTCTAACGTTCCTTCTAGTTTAAATCTATGATCCTATCATAAAAGAGGTTTTCAAGCTTTATTGTTTTACAAAATAACAAATAGTTGTTCAGAAAGAAAATGTGTGCACAGAGAGTTTTGCCTGACTTTCAAATAAATCAGATCATCCCAAGCACATTTGTAGATAAAAACAGGAAATTTTTGAGCCTTGAAATGGAAAATATCTGGCATCATTTCTAGAGTGATCCCTTCTCAACACTGATAATAATGGAATCTCCACATCTGTATTCTATTGTCTAAGAATTTGATCTATTTTAAAAGGAAATTGCAATGGCATTTTAGATGGTATTGGGAAGGCTTGACCTGATCACAAATGTTCAGAATAAATTTGCAGTGGTAGTGACATAGTTTGAAAAAAATTAAGGAATTAAAAAAAAAGATATCTCACAAAAGGGGAGATTTTAAAATAATGTAAAAGAACAGCAAGATTGTTTTTACCATAAATAATAATAATAAATAGGAAACATCAGGTTATGTTTAATTCTGCATTTCTATAAAGGTTTTTTTTTTAGTGTGGTATGTGAATACCTATTCTTGAAAACATGAGAAAGAAATAGGTATATTTTAAATGTTTTTCAAAAACAATAATTGTGCATTGGTTGATAAATGTGTAAATAATTTTTGTTCCCACTTTGTTGTTGAATTTTTAAAAACCTTCCTTCCTTGGTAAAACAAAATGTAGATTTACAAGTGTTTTGTCACAAAAGATATTTCTCATGCTATACAGATGCACTTTTTTTTCATAGCCATAGAATCTCAGAGTCAAAGAGATTTCTGTGGTTATCTACATACCTGATTGTTTTTTTTCCCCTACAACACCAAATATTTAAACAGTTTTGGCTTAAAAAAGAAAGCCCTTTGTTGTCAAATTCAGTCTCTTCTATTTCTGGATAGATTTATAGGAAATTTTTCCTCATGACAAACCAAAATCTGCCTTTGCAGTTTCTAATCTAAACCAGTAAACATTTCATTGAGAGAGAGGCAGTTAGTATCTAAATACAAAATGAAAAAAAAATAGTCCCTCTCCTCAAGGAGCTTACATTGTAAAGGATACAATATGTAGAGATCAGCACATGGAGTGATTTTAAGAGAAAATAGTTACTAGTAGGAAGAGTAGGAAAGATTCCTTAAAGATTATATATGTGTATTGTGTGCATGAGTGTGTGTGTATGTGTGTGTGTGTGTGTGTGTGTGTGTGTGTGTGTAGAGGAGAGGGAGAGAGAAAGAGAGGGAGAGAAAGAGAGGGAGAGAGAGAATAGAATAGAAAGGGTGAGAAAGGGAGGGGGGAAGAGAGGGAGGGAAGAACAGAGAGACAGATACACATAGCGGGGGAGGGAGGGAGGAAGAGAGGAAGGAAGAGAGAGAGACAGAGAGAGACAGATAGAGACACACACAGAGAGAGAGAGACAGAGAGAGAGACAGAGAGAGAGAGAGAGAGACAGAGAGAGACAGAGAGAGACAGAGAGAGAGACAGACAGAGAGAGAGAGACAGACAGAGACAGAGAGAGAGAGAGAGGGAAGGGAGAGAGAGATAGGGACAGGGACATGGAGAGAGGGAGGAAGGGAGGGAAAGAGCCTTTTGTGATACTATGGATTCTGAGGATGAGTCTTCTCCATATAAAAGGGAGCAATGTATGCAAAAATTGTTGTTGCTGTCGTTGTTGTTGATCCTTTGCTGTGGAAAAGGACCATGACATCAGGAAGGTTATGCAAGTGAGTTGTATTTAAGTGTGGAAGGGCTGTGAAAGATAATCTGCCTCATTTTCCCCTCCAGAGCCATCTGCATGCAAGATATAGATCAGGATTACTCAAAGAAAATTCCATGTCCAGATAGAAGAAAAACGAATAGGTCTTTCTGTCTGAGATATAGAATGTATAAATGGAGCTGTTGAGTAATACATAAGCCTAAGAAAGTAAGCTAGAGCAAGATTATAAAATGCTTTAAATGTCAAAGCGAAGAAATTGTCTTTCATCCTATCCCTAACCCTAACCTGGAGGCAATAAGGAATGTGAAAAATTCTAGTGTAAAGAACCTGTGTGACTAGAAGGAAGGTAATTTATAAAGTGCTTTGCATATAGATTTTCTTTTGAATACCCTATGAAAGTAGTGCTGTGTTATTACTTCCATTTTAGTTGAAAAAATGAAAGCTGAGATGTTGTTTCTTGTCCAAGGTTACACAGTTTTTTAGTCATTTAAAATTCTAGAAACCCTGATTGAGAAATAGAAGGAATGTTCAAGATCATCTAGTCCAGTTTTGAGGTCCATAATGGTTAACTGACTTACACAAAAACACAAGAGATATTAGCTCAGTATTCAATGTTCAGCTCAGAATCAGTATTCAAACTTCAAAATTTGCTTATAGTATAATATAATCTCTGGTCCTCTTCTGTCATACTTGCTTTTCATTTCAATTTCTTTTATTTTGTGGAATAAAACAAGCATTTCCATGATATAATTTTGAAAGAATAGCTTTTTAAAATTCTGAATTCAGATGCTAGGATCTTGGAATTTTTTTTGAGGTGGACATATTTGCAAAGTACTACTTTGCACTTATTCTTTGGAATTGTTCCTTTAACTTTTAAAAACTATTTCTATTACTTAAAATCTCTATCCCATATTAATATATTCTCTGAATGTTCTCCTTATCTGGGACTGAAGCTGCATGCATATGTTTAATAACATAACAAGAATAACTGAAAACAATTGAAGCAATTATGGACAGAAAAAATTTAGTGAAAATCCAGAGGGGCAAAAAGGCATAGTGAATATAGGATCACTCAATGTCAAGTCTCACTTTTCACACATACTGATTCTGTGATCCTGGACTGAGCAAGTCACTTGACCTCTACCAATCAGAGGCAACTCTCAAACCATAAATTACAGAACTGTTGTCAACTTTCTTTGTTGGAAGGGTTTATTCACTGAAATTGATATAGCACTTTAAAATTCTCAGATTAATTCATACAGATTATCATATTTGAACTTCATAATAATCCTTTGAGGTAATTAATGCAGGTCTTAATACCTTCTTACAGATGACAAAACTAAAGGTCAGAGAGATAAGGACAATTTACCTATAGTTACATAGCTAGGTAATGTCAAAGACAAGATTTTAACAACAGTTTCCTTTCTCTAAGGTTAGGATGTTTTATAATATGCCCCATAGACCTTCCAAAGATAATACAGACTATATTACTTTTATTCCTCCCTCCCATTCCTCCATTCCCATGTTTAAGGACAGGATTTGATAAATTACTTCAATATTTTAAAATGTATAATTTTTGTGGTTGACTACTGATTTTTCCACTGATTTCAAGTCCTTTTTTGTGGAAGATTTCAGTTTTCTTAAGTAGCTCTGCTAGGGGGAAAAATGACTCAGGGGTTTTCTTTTTTAACTCAATAGGCCTTGTCCCAAGAGGAAAAACATAGAGTTCATTTTAAGGGCTATAGTCAAAATCTTTCCAGCTTTGTAGGACCTACCAAGGCTTATGTGCTATTGAGATGCATTGAAATAGGATTTGATCATAGGTGTCCATTTTGTGAATTATTGAGTTTGAGTCTAATGACAAGCAATAATAAATTTATAAAGATGTTGAAAATTCTCAAAGATAAGGTTTGGACTATTGTGATAATATGAGATGCCCCAAAAATCTTAATGAAATTTTTAGCTTCAATCTGTACTGAGACTTTTGGGACACTCTTTTTTTGATGAGTAATTTTTAGTTTACAGAGTAACTGCGGGGGTGTAGAGCTAGTTTAAGGAATCTATGAGAGATCATAAGAAAAGCAGAACAATATATCCATCATTCATTTAAGACAACAGGAGGAACAAGATTCTTTTAAAAATGTTCCAAAGACATCATCCTTAAAATAAACACTGGCAACTCAATACTGTGAAATTTCTTCTTTTCCTAGTGGGCAATAGAATAACAGTGCCTCCAGTTAAGGCTAATTAGGCTGTTCTAGTTACCATAGGAATTAGTTTTGTCAGCTGTTGTAGAGGATGGTGACTAAAACTCATTAAAAATTGTAGATTTCTCCCACAGTGTAGGTACAAAGAGTTCAAATGTCATCCTTTATCATGACTGCAGTAGGCACAATGAGGAAAGGTGCTTCTGAAAATATTTTGTCAGTTTAGCACTATATTGAGATTTTAAAGTTAAAAACATGTTGCTGAAAATAAATCAGAGATCTTTGGGGGTTAATTTAAAATTAAGCTTTTATAATAATCTTTAACACTAGTGCAATTCATGAAACCACTGACATACCAGGAGAAAAAATTTATTAAAATATCATTGTTAAAAAAATAACTAAAACAGAACCAGAACCTCATTCACCTAAATGTAATTCTTATAGTTCTCATCCAATCTACAAAGAAACTAGATCTGACCAACAACAAAAAATGAAAAATAAAATTTTATTATACTGGTTAAATACAACACATCACTGTTAGCATTTAAAATTAGGAGGGTATGTTTTAAATTAAACAGACTATTGGAGATCTCACAGACATTATGCTCAGGTATTTTTATTGGAGAAATTTTTAAGTAAATGGATTAAGAAAATATGCTCAGAATTGTCACTGGGAAAGAAATTATTGAATGAATAAAAGTATGAATTTGTTAAATTTTTAATTTTGACTTTTAAAGGAAGGAGGGAGTTGAGATTCTTAGTACTAAAGCACTATCTCTTTCCTCTTCCAATCGCGTGATTTGTATGTCACTTATTGTTGGACTAGTTTTTAATTGATCTCTCTGCTCATGGCTTCTCCCTTCATTCCTTCTGACAGAAAAAAATAATCTTCCTAATGTACAGTTCTGACCATTTTGCTCCATTGCAAAATAATAATAATAATAATAATAATAATAAACAAATGTTTATATAATGGTTAATTATAATTATAATCTCATTTGATCCTCACAAGAACCCTGGGAAAGTGATGCTATTATTATTTCTATTTTAAAAATGAGGAAATTGAAGCAAATGGAGGTTAAGTAACTTGCCTAGTATCCCAGGGCTAATAAATGTGTGAGGCTGCATTTGAACACAGGTCTTCCTGACTCCAGACCTGTGTGATTTCCATTATACTTCCTAGTTTAAGTGGCTCCCTGTTATCTATAAAGATAGAATGTGAACTCCTTGACTGGACATTTAAGACTCTACACAGCTTGACTACAGACTGCCTTTACAGCCTCTATCTATTTTATTCCCTTTTCCATAATTTACATTCTACCCTAACTGTCTTGCCCTGTGATCTCTCACATCTGTTGCTGGAATTGACGCTTTTCTCACCTTAGTAGTTTTATTTATTTTTTTATCTTAGTATTTTTAATTATTCTCTTAAGTTTCAACTCAAGTACTACCTCCTCCACACAGTTTTTTATCTTCCCAAATGAAAGTGTTTTCTTGCTTCACATTTTTCCTAAAATACTTTGAGTGGATTCTTTTTTTTTTCTAAATTGTAGTTTATGTCTATGTCATCTGCCTTATAATAGAATAAAAGCACTTTCAGGATAGTACTGCGTCTTTTTTATTTTACATTATAAATAATAAATCATTTTGCATAAATATCAGTGTTTCCTGAATTAAATTGAATTGCTTAGGGGTGGTGAGATAGCTGAGTTGGAAAGATGAAGGCAGGTTAAGATAATTTCTTCTTACTGACCATTTAAACAGGAAAAAAAAAAGGATTATTGTTCCTCTCTTCTGACTTAATTTCTTACTGTATAACTTCACAAGTGAGTTAATGAATGATAATGGCAAGATGTTTGAGAAATAATCTCCCCATAAATATGTAACAAATATTTTATAAAATATACCATAGCAAGTGCTTAGTGCCAGGAAGGCATGAGTTCAAATGTTGCCTCATATATTCATTGTGTTTTGATGGAATGTCATTAAATCTCTCTATTCTTTAATTTCTTCATCTGTAAAATAAGAGAGTTATATTCAATGGCTTCTAAAATCCCTACCAACCTATCTTTATGATTACATGATTTGCTGCATTTATTGAGTTAATATTTTGTTAATACTCTTTGTTACATTGTTGTCTCTTTCTAATTACTTTTCTCCCCCTTCCCATTAAAACTTCATCCCTCATAAAAAAGAAATGTAGCTAAACAAAATGAGATCGTATATAGATCATGCTTAATGAAATATGTCTTAGCTATATTCTACTATGTTTCTGCTGTGAGGAGAAATATATCCACAACTAGAAGTTCATCAAAAGTATAATTAGTCACTATATTGACCAGCCAATGTCTCTCAATGTCTCCCTGTGCCATAATGTTTCTTACATTTTTGTTTTCAATATGAAATTATTATTCTCACTTTAATTTGTATATTACCAAGTTTCTATTTATTCTTTCAATGTGATAATATTTCTTTATGTTCATATACTACTATATGTTTGACTATGATTTATAGGCACCAATTTAGTTTTCAATACACAAAAATGCTGCTAGGCCTATTTCTATATGTGGGCCATTTCTTTTGTGTTGATTTGTTGAAAATCTTTACTTTTCAGTTGATCTTCAGTCATTTACTTTAATATGCAGCCAAGAAACACAGAAAGGGATTTTTTTTAACTTTATAGCATACCCTCTGTTTTTAAAGACAGGTGACAGAAGTAACAAGGAATAGTGACTAAATTACTGAATTGTATGTCAAGAAAACTTGAGTTTGACTCCTGCCTCATATATTTAATAGCTATGTGATTCTGGGTAGGTTATATAACTTCTTTTGAACTTTTTTTTTTCTTATATGCAAAATGAAGATGATGATGTAGTACCTGCCTCACAAAGTATTTGTGGGAACAAAGGAGATAATTGCTAAAGTTCTTTGTAAAACCCTTTTAAAAAACATATTGATATTTCTCGTGTATTCTCCTTGGAAAGCATGTGTTCCTCAAAGATAAAAAATGCTCTCATTTTTGTTTTTGTATTTACTTGATAGTAGTGAATTGATGAAATACAAACTCATTCACTGGTGTCTTATTGCTCTTGATTGTTGTACTTGTATGAAATTCAGTGAAGTTCTTGAATTTCTCATTAATACCTTATCTCAGCTTCCTGTGATTAGTCAAGTTATCTTTGTGTTGGTCATTTTTCATTAAATTTAAATTATATCAAATGTAATGATTTCATTTTTCTCCTTTGCTGAATACAAATCTCTTGCAATATTAAATTGTTATATTTTCACTGGTTCTTTAATAGAGTAGACCATGGCACTACCATCTGCAAAGCTTGAAAGATGGTAATGGTAGTGGGGGGAGGGAGCAAAAAAATTATATATTCAAATCTCTATGCCCATACATGGAGGGACTGGACTTTGCAGTGACCTGTTAATCACTAAGGGAAGTTGCCAGATGTTTCATTATTCTAGCGTTCACTGCTAATGACAGAGGAAAAACTGTGTATTTATCAGTCTTGCTTTCTAACTGATGGACTGATGAGTCAGAGCAGACTAGCACCTGTTCAGGGACTATATGGAGGGCATGATGTGGAGTGGTGAACAAAATTAGAGAGCTGGATTCAATCCTCCAGATTGCTATCCTGGCTGATTAGTTAGTAAGTTGACTCTTAAATTGCTTAATAACAAGGAATTCTTTAGAAAACTATCCAATGAAGGCTATAAACCTGCAAAGCAAATTCATAAAAAGAATTGGTTTTATAAGTAATTATAAAGTCACTGAAACTTTTTCTCTTTTAAAAATGTTTTCCTTCCTCCCTCATTCATTTCATTCTTTCCTCCTTCCCTTCCTTCCCTCCTTCTTTCCTCCCTTTCTTCCTTTCTTTCTTCTTTCCACCCTGCCTCTGTCTCTGTGTGTGCCTGTCTTTCTCTCACTTTCTCTTTGTCTCTATCTAGGTCTTTCAATCCCTTCTATGTTGGTTCTTCTATTCACTGAGACAGATCTGAGTAGGTGGACACTGCTGTTATTTACCTTCTAAAGTGATCAATCTCACAGTGGTGAAAGTAAAAAAAAAACTCGCCTTTTTCTATCAAAAGAATAAAAAAAACCTATTTGTTACAACATGAGAATTTTAAGTACTGTCAAAGCAGGAAATATCTGCAGTCTTTTTAATCTCTCTAGATGATTCTAGGCAATGCTTAATATTATTTTCTTTTCATCAGAAGTATCCAAGAGAATTTCTACTCTGGACAAACTTTATTGATATTTGAGAATGAATGTATTCATGCAAACAATCTGCTCCATAGTCACAAGAGAGAAACTGTAGAATCTCTTTGTATTTGGATGCAGATGTTTCTATTTGTCCTTCCTGGTCAAACATTTTTCTCCTTAAATCCCAAAGAATCAAGAATTTAGAATAAAATCCTTTATCTAGACGCTTCTAAATCATCAGTTTCTAGGGTGTGTCATTTGGTCATAGGCAAAAACTCTAACCAATTTATGCAGTTACACAAGGTTTCCACCAAGTCATATCCTGGATTCCCCAGGCAAAACTATTGAAGTTTCAAGGAATTATATGAATTTTCAACATTCAAAACTATAAATTCTGAACGTTCACCAATGTGTTTTCCTTTGGCTCATCAGTTGGAAGATTTGATTATTTCAAAGCAAAAATCTTTAATGAGAAAAGCATAGTAAGAAAAGTTATAAGCAAATATCTCTACTCTAAATCTGGAGCTGAATCAGTGCTATAGAAGAGTGAGTTAATACATAGGAAAATAGTGTTGACACACCATGTTACTGACAGTTTAATATTATAGTGTAAACTATATAAGATGAAATTTGATATAGATAAATATATACTACTCAACTTGTATTCCAGAAATTGAAGAAAAAAGCCACAAAGCAAATGAACAAACACAAACATCCAACACAAATAGGAGATAGAGGAAACAGAACTAAACAGCCATTCCTATAGAAAAGATATAAAATTGTAGTGGATTGCAAATATGGTAGTATGATATTAGTAACAAAAGTTAATGGAACATCAGATTGCATTGAAAGAGATAGACTAAAGTAAAAGGAAACTGATAGGCTTTCCCTGTCTCTACTCCTCATTAGATTACATTTGAAGCATTATGTTCTTAGTTGTCACATTTTGGGAAAAGTATATTACATGCCCAAAGAAGTGTTACAAGAATGTTGATTAGACCATCAATCGTGGCATTTGAGAACTGGTTAGAACTGGTCATGCTTAGGTTAAAAAAACGAAGATGAGGTAATGTTGTTGGTATGTGAAATTTTTTGCAAGTATTTGAGAAGTTGTTACATGAAGAGAAATTTAATTTGTTTTACTTGGTACTAAACAGCAGAACAATGAACAGACAATTGAAAAGCTGAAGAGAGACAGATTTATGTTCAAATTAAAGTAATTTATGCAAAAAATAGACATATGGAAATGTGATAACTTAAAGGGTAACATGTTGACCAATATTAGAGGTTTATTAGGCTTCTTTAAATAATGAATTATAAAATGAACAAAATGTTAAAGTCCAGAGTAATGCAACAAAATAGAAGATGAAACAAAAATGAACTGGAGTCTCCAAAAAAGAACTTCATAAAACAAGAAAATATATGATATATCTTTTAGATATGTTTGTTCATTTTTCACAGATAGAGAAATTTACTCACGGATAACTATTAACCTTAGTTATGGAGATAATTAAATCATCTGAGACATCTGGTTCTTTGGGAGCCTTAAATTGATATGAATATTTCCAACTACTTTCTTGTATTTTTTTTCTTTTTTTAAAGCTTTTTATTTTCAAAATATGTACACAAATAGTTTTCAACATTCACTCTTGCAAAAACTTGTATTTCAAAATTTTTTCCCTCCTTTCCTCCACCCCCTCCTCTAGATGCCAAAGTAATCCAATATAGGTTAAACATGTCCATTTTTTCTATACATATTTCTACCTGCACACAAAAAAAAATCAGTTCAAAAAGAAAAAAATGATAAAGAAAACAAAAAACAATAACAATAAGCAAAGATGCTATACTGTAATCCACACTCAGTATCTATAGTTCTCTCTCTGCAGATGGTTCTCTCCATCACAAGACCATTGGAACTGCCCTGAATCACTTTGTTGTTGAAAAGAACCACATCTGTCAGAATTGATCATCACATAATCTTGTTGCTGTGTACAATGTTCTCCTGGTTCTACTCACTTCACTCAGCATCAGTTCATGCAAGTCTTTGCAGACCTCTCCAAAATCATCTTGTTGGTCATTTCATACAGATCAATAATATTCCATAACATTCATATACCATAATTTGTTCAGCCACTCTCCAAATGATGGGCATCTATTCAGTTTTCAGTTTCTAGCCACTACAAAAAGGGCTGCCACAAACATTCTTGCATATGTGGTTCTTTTCTCCTTTTTTATGACCACTTTGAGAGACAGACCCAGCAGAGTATGCCAGTCTTGTAAATTCTCCTGAAGGAACTCTGTAGCAGGAGCAAAAGAACAGATGTGGCCAGAGACTATACTCACCTAAGTTTCAGCTTGAGCATATCTTTTTTTTAATATATAAAGCTTTTTATTTACAAAACATATGAGTGATTTTTCAACATTGACCTTTGCAAAAACTTTTTTTTTCCCAAGCATTTCCCCTCCTTCCGCCCAACCCGACCCCTAGATGACAGGTAATCTAAAACATGCTAAATAGGATAAATTATATGACAAATACAATACATGTATACATATATATACAGTTATCTTACTGCACAAGAAACATCAGATCTAGAAAGAGAAGAAGAAAAAACAACCTAAGAAGGAAAACAAAGTGCATGGAAATATTCACAGAAAGCGTTAAAATGCTATGTTGTGGTTCACACTCAGTTCCCACAGGCCTCTCTCCCGATGTATATGACTATCTTCATCGCTGAACAACTGGTTTGAATCACA
>JAJPUD010015415.1:17087-37494 GCA_023553655.1 Myrmecobius fasciatus
CAGGAGGTGATCGTTGGATTGTTTCAAGGAGTATTTTGCCTTCTGGGTCTAAAATATCAGGGCAGTTTTCTTTTATGATTCCCTGGAAGATAGTATCTAGGTTCTTTTTTTCATCATGGCTTTCAGGAAGCCCTATAATCCTTAGATTGTCTCTCCTAGATCTATTTTCCAGGTCAGTTGTTTTTCCTAGGAGATATTTCATGTTTTTCTCTATCTTTTCATTTTTTTGTTTTTGTTCAACTGATTCTTGAAGTCTTGATGAGTCATTCATTTCCAATTGTTCGATTCTAATTTTTAATGTCTTATTTTCTTCATTTACTGTTTTTAGTTCCTTTTGCAATTGACCAATTACATTTTTTTGTTCATTGCATTCTTTTTCCATTTTTTCTATTTTATTTTGCAGTGATGTCATTTCGTTTCCCCATGTTTCTTCTAACTCTCTTTTAAGATTTTTTATGTAATCTTCAAAGAAAGCCTTGTGACATGGAGACCAGTTTATGTCTCTCTTTGGGGCTTTTTCTGGAGTTCTTTACCTTTAGGGGCCTCAGGATTTGACGTCTATTCTTCCCTCTCTCCATAAAAGTTGTCTATGATGAGAGCTCTTTTTGGTTTTTTATTCATTTTTTTAAAGGGGTGAGGTCTGTTTAGGGCAAAGGTGAGACAGCTGCTTTAATTTGCCCTGGGGCAGTTCTGCTGATTGAGTTATTTCAGGAACTGGGCAGTTCTGCTGATGGACTTATGTCAGGTGCTGGGCAGTTCTGCTTTAGTTCACCCTGGGGCAGTTCTGCTGATTGAATTATTTCAGGTACTGGGCAGCTCTGGTGATTGAATTATTTCTGGTGCCGATCAGTTCTATTGATTAATTGATTGCTTTAAGGTGCTGTGTAAGGGCAGCTAGGTCCGATGCTCATCAGGGGTTCAGTGGTTCACAATCTATCCCCCTCAAAAGGCTGACCCTCCAAACCACCTGCCCACAATCAGGACAGATTGTTCCAAGAGGCCCGCAGAAGACTCCCAGGTGTGTGAAAAGCACAATGCTCCCACTCCTGTTCCAACTCCTGTTCCAGCTCCCTGCTCCAGCTCCCTGTCCCGGTCTCCCTGTGCTGCACGCTGGGTTCAGCAGACCACCCCCCTGCCCAATTAAAACAGACTTGTTTTGAGGTTCTTCCAGACTCTCTTCTTCTAGAATCGTGTTGTTCTCCAGATATTGTGGATTTTTTTTTGTTTCAAAATAAGTCTGGAGGCTTCATATGTTGTTGGTTTGAGGGGAGGTTAGAGGAGGTTACAGAGACTCCTGTCTGATCTCCGCCACCATGGCTCCCCCAACTACTTTCTTCTAAAATATTTCATAAAGAATATACTTCAGAACATGATTCTTTTATAGTAATCTACAGCATTGGAAACATGTAATTTTAAAATGATAACTTTGCCAAATAAAACCAGCACTCCTTTTCTATTTAATTCCCTTTAGTCAGACTAATTCTTCTTGTACATGATAGCTTTGACAAGCAAATCCGGTTAATTTTAATTTGAATATTCATTTCTGGAAGAACTTGTGATTAGCTCATCAATCTGTATCCTACTCTGATGATGCAAGCCATAAACTTATAATGCCACTGAAACAATTTTAACTAATATGTTCCAAAATCATTCTATATTTTCTGAAGCAGAATGTTCAGTTGGGAGGGACATCAGTAAATTGGAATATATCCAAAGGAAGGTAACAAAGATGATGAAGAATCTACAAATTATATCATATGAAAAATGGCTTAAGCTGGAACGAAAAGGATTTGCTGGAAATAATGAATGTTTTTATTATATATTATATTTATTCTGTGAGGCTTGACAGAGTAGAATTAAGACCATTAGTTGGAACTTGTAGGGAAGTGATTTTTTTACTTAATGTAGAGAATAGCTTTTTATTACAGCTGCAGAGAGATGGGATGGGTTGCCTTGTGATTAAATAGTGACTCCCTTTAAGTAGAAGTAGCCAAATGGCTACTAGTCAGAAATGTGGTAGGAACTGCTCCATGGGTGGAAATGGGGAGAGGGAAAGAAGTTGTATTGGATTACCTTTGCGATTTCTTTCTATGCTTAGATTCTATGATTATTTAAGATTACAACTATCATGTTATTTACATTTCTTTATCATTATTGATATAAATAAGTATACTCAAAAAATAAGTGAAAACCAAGAGGCACTAAGTGAAAAACAATCTATTTTCTCCAATTTTTTTAAAAAAAATAACTCTTTTAATACTTCAACTATTTGCTGTAATGCTGAACATTAAACATCTTTCTTACTTATAGCAAAATAATTTCATAAATTTCATGCAAGACCTCAAAACATTTTCTTAGGACTGGATGATCCTCAAATTTACTCTGGTTGTTAGGCAATAGATAGTGTATAGTTGGGCCTATGCTAGAAGTCTTTCCAATTTAGGAACTGCAAGGATTTAGGATAATCTGACAATGCTTCATGAGAATCCTGAGCTTTGAAATAGGACTACAGAAGATTGTTTATTTTCAATAAGACTCTCAATGAATAATTTATAGGTAATATTGTGAAATGTAATATCTTATTAAAGTATTAATTTGTTTTTCCTAAATATGTTTGTCAATACTACAATTGAGCATAGCTAAATCTATATGAAGGTAACATTTTTGATTCCTTTCCACTTGAATTTAAATGAAACATTATGAGATGAATTTTTGGAAATGCACGCATCAAAAGTGTTTAAAATTTTTATCACATAAAATACCCTTTATTATATATAAAACCATGCAGCATATCCTTTGAGTATTATTGTTATTTTGCAGCTTGGTGCAGTGGAAAGATAGCTAAGTTTGAAGTCTGCAGATGTACATCCAAATCACAATTCATCCTCCACTACTTATGTGACCTTGGAAATATCTCTGGGCTAATTCTCTCTGGACCTCAGTTTTCTCAGCTGTAAAAGAGGGTTAGCAGATCTCAAAGATCCTTTCTATCTCTAAACATGTAAATCTACTAGATTTAATTAAACTCAAGGCTGTGATTATACCATATTGGATTATCAATTCCATTATTACAACCGTAATTGTCAAAATGGCATGATAAAGTAAAACTTTGATTTTTTTAAAAGGAGCTTAGATTTATGAAGAAACAAATGATATTAACTAGGAAAATGAACTTTTTGGAATAGTTTCTGACTATTTTAGTTATAGGATCATATTTTTGTTGTAATCTTGAGGGAAAATCTTAAATACTAGTATATAATACTGAAAATGAATGATTTGGGTATAACATTTCTATTATAAAACATTTAATTGCATTGTTATAGAATAATTGTTTTTACTCCTTTAAAATTGAAACATTCAATTTTGACAAAACAAAGGGATCAATAAAATTTACCTTGGAGTGAATAATTCTTTCCTAGGTATATCTAAGTTATGGAATTCATTACTTGATTGATAATTTTGAGATGGTGACTATTCTTGAAATGTAGTAAGAAGGGGCAGCTAGGTGGTGCAATGGATAGAGCACCAGCCCTGAAGTCAGGAAGACCTGACTTTAAATATGACCTCAGATACCTAACACTTCCTAACTATGTGACCCTGGGCAAGTCACTTAACCACAGATGCCTCAGCACCCCCCCCCCCCGGGGGGGGGGGGGGGGGGGGGAAAGGAAAAAAAAGAAAAAGAAATAAGAAGTTATGGGAAAGATAATACTGAAATATAGAAGAAGATTTTAACAGTTCTGTTTGAACATATCCTAATATTAACCCTTCAACACAATTGGTATCCAACATTCCTTTGTTTTGCAATCTAGCTAATTAGATAAAACTGCTTGAAAGATAAAAATGCTGTTATGAAAGGCAGGACTCAAAGCTCTGACAATTGTTTTTGTTATACAGCATTTGCAAACAAAGTTTTAAAACCTGGATTCTAAATCTGAATCCACAATAAGATCCATGGATATATTTTTAAGGAGTCCACGAATTTAGGTGGGAAAAATACATTTTGTTTTACTTGCTTCTATCTGAAATTTAACAATTCTTTAATACTTAATTATGAAAGTAGGAAACAAGCATTAGTCTGAGAAGGGGTCCATAGCTTTTATTAATCTGCCAAAGATATCTATGACACATACACAAAGATAAAGAACCTCCTGTTTAAAACACTAATTTTATTGATAGAATGATTAGAAATATGGGCAACCTGTGCTATAGTTATAAAAAATTATTTCATCAATGCATATCAATGATTTCTCAATAACTAAAGTCACAAACATATTCACATAACTTTTTTTTTTCTTTTTGCTGAGGCAATTGGGGTTAAGTGACTTGCCCAGGGCCATACAGCTAGGAAGTCTTAAGTATCTGACACCAGATTTGAACTCAGGTCCTCCTGACTTCAGGGCTGGTGTTCTATCCACTGTACCAACTAGCTGCCCCCACAAAACTTTTTTTTTTAAATTCAGCTCTCTGTATTAAAGCCCTTTTCTGAATTGAGATTATGGAATTAAATAATATAGCTGAACCTCCTCAGAACATAGATAGTCAAGATTATTAATGTATATACTTGAACAGTTATGAAGAGAGAATAAAAAAAATCTTGGTTGTTGAGGGCCATTAAAGTTTCAATTGAATATGTATAACAGATTTATCAGAGTAGCTATCAAAAGTTTCTTTTTTTTTGTTTCCTTTTTGTCTTCATATATTTAATGCTTAGCATAATACTTTGCACATTATAGGTGGTTAAGAAGAGTGTGCTGAAAAAGACAGACTTTCCTTAAGATAGTCCAGTATGTGAAAGCAATTAAAAAATAAAAGCCTAGATCTCTCACAAATGCTCAAATAAGAATAATGAAGAGAATTGGACCAAAAATGACCAAGGAATCCAAGGAGAGATGACAGTAGTTATATTGTGCCAGCACAGAACTGTACAAAATTGGTAACCATCCTCTGTCGGCACTAGGGCAAAGGTCTAGACAGAATAATCTGTCTGGAGGCATGGTCTGCATAATCCTTTTAAGATTCAGAAAACTCTAGAGCCTCAAACTGTGTCAGGGAGAGAGAGAAGGAAACATGGAGTAAAGTCCATCAAAGTAGATCTAGATAGGGGAAGGAAGGGGAAATTTGGAACACAAAGCTATGCAAGGATCAATTTTGAAAACTTTTCTGTACATATGATTTGAAAATAAAAAATTTTTAAAAATTAAAAAAAAAAACAAAATAGACCTAGATCTTTCAGTTGTACTCTGATCTCAGACTAGGACTCAGAAACTTAGATCAGCAAGACTGCTGTCAGGGAGTGTCCTAGATCAGATTGCTCTCTATGAATTTCCCTTGGACAAAGCACATGAATTTGGACCTGGTCTCTGAAATCAACTTGATGTAGTAGTAGCCAGCTAATTCTGAAGTCTTAGAAGAAAATATTACTTCTTTAACAGATAGAAGAAAATACAGCATAGAACTAAAAACAGCCTTATCATTCCATTGTGCAGTCAATTATTAATACCGAATCAGTCTGCTTAATTCCATTTTGAAACTTAAAAAAAAACCTTTTGAGTTTATTAGAATTAACTTATGTACCATGGTGAGGTAAGCATACTCTCTAATCACAGCTTCTCATGATTATATGGGCCAATTTGGAAAAGTTGCTTACTTCTATCTTTAAAAGGCAGAATACAACTCTAATTAAGGCAGCCCACTCAATGCTTACTGCATAGTTCTGAAAACCTACTCACATCCAGAATGGGTTCAATAGACATCAGTACATACATACCATATAGCACCCTCCAAAATCTATAAAGAAATAAGGTGGAAGGGATGGGAGGATGGGGAAGCAAAGGGTTAGAGAAAAAGACATGGTTGGGAGGAGGTTAAGTAATACAAGAAAAGGTATGGACCAGAATTTAATTAAGGAAGCAACAAGGACAGGAAAAACATGTGTGTGTAGGGGGGTATGTAATTGTGAGTGTGTGTATATATGTATATATCTACATATGTATGTATAAATATATCTTTTCTTAACTGTAGTGTGCTTGGGGGTGGGGAAGATGAAAGAGTGAAAAAGAATAAAGCAAATAAGGTACACAGAAGAAAACCAGTGAACAATTTACAAGTAAAGAAAAATGGATATTCATGAATATAATTTCATATATATACTTTCTTAATCTGGCAATTTTTTGTTATATATTTTGAATTCTCCCTGATATTCTGCTGGGCACATGATAATGTTATCTTTTGTTTTGCCTTTTTTTGTATTTCTTTTCTGTTTTTCTTACTCTGTTTTTTCAAATTAAATAAATTTTAAAAAAAATTTAAAACCCTAAGATCATGGCAACTGGTATCATCACTTTTTGGCAAATGGAGGAAGATGAGATGGAATTGGTGTCAGATTTTAAATTCTTGGGCTCAAGATGCATTGTAGACAGTGAGTGAATACATGACACTAACAGATACTTGCTCCTTGGAAGGAGAAATGTGGCAAATTTAGACAACATGCCAAAAAAGAGACATCATCTTACCAACAAATGTTCATATAGTCAAAGTTATGTTTTTTTTTCCCAGTAGTAACGAATAATTGTGAGATTTGGACTATAAGGAAAGCTGAGTACCCCAGAACTGATGCTTTTGTATTTTGTGCTGGAGAAGACTTTTGAGTGTCCCTGGGACAATAAAGCGGTCAAATCAGCTGATACTTGAGGAAAGTGATTCATGCTATTCTTTAGAAATACAAATACTGATGTTGAGTTTTAATTACTTTGCCACAGAATAAGAAAATGAGTCATTGGAAAAGGCCCTCATGTTGGGAAAGATTGAAGGCAAAAAGACAAGGGGATAACAGTGGATGAGATGGAGAGATAGTATCATGGAAATAACAAATATGAGCTTGGGCAGTCTTTGAAAGATAGTGGAAAGTAAAAGGCCTGGCATGCTTTGTTCTAAAATGTCGTGAAGAATCAGGTATGTCTTAATGACTGAAAAACAACAATATGTATGTTAAAGTGGTACATAGATACTAAATAAGCCAAATAGAGTTTCAAAAGTCAAGAGCTTAACATTATCATTATTTGCTTATATTGACATGTTTTTTCTTCATAAAAAGTAGTTAAGAATAAAAAGAATGTATATTTTTCCAGTTTTATTGAGAGCATAAAGTGACAGTAGGGAGGCAGTCTTGAGGGATTGGTTTATAATTCTAAAGTAAGATGCAGGTAAAAGATAAACTTTATTGAAATGTGTTAACTTTGTTTAAAATTTAATTCAGATTTTGATCTAATTTTTTTTCTGAAAAGATATATGAAAGAAGACTATGACTATAAGTAGAAAATACAATAATATTTAAAAATTCTGAGAAATATCTAAACCAAGAAAAAAAGGCATGATGGGAAGATCAAAAGATATATATTCTGTAGGAAATGCTATGAGAGAAGAAGTTCAATATTCTTAATGCTTTCTAAAGGACTGCAACTTATGAATTTTATAAGTGGAAACATGTTAAATAAGGTCAATATTGCCTTGTGGAGATTCATCTGGGAGTATTGAATGTGAGAAGATGTTAAATGGAATGTTACATTAGTACCTTTGTGCTAACATTATCTAAGCTTTCTAGAGAGATCATCAGTCTGACACTGACAATGAAACAGAACATCTGAAGCCTTCATCTCACTCCCAGGAGTTTTAAAAGCTATTGCTTCTGAAATGGAAGAAGATTCTCCCTGAGGAAATTAAGAAGCAACAAATAGTGTCAGGCAAGAAAAATCCAATGCATGACTAAGAGTGAGCAACCCATGGCTGCTACAATATACTCTCTGCACTCAGATATTCAAATGGATAGCTTATCCCTCTATGTATGGATGTATCTCTATATGATTCAGTGGAAAAGCATTGAATAAGCACCATATGTATGTCGAACACTGTAACAAATGATGAATTATAAATACAAAAAAAAAAGCAAGAGAATCTTCGGATTTGAGATTATATTCCAATAGGGGAAGACTACATATATTGATAAGGTAACAGTGTTCAGAAAAGTTTACTTTGTTCAAGAAAATAACAAGGATAAGTGGATCTGTGGATCAATTGGCTAATAATTTCTTTCCAGGAATTTTAGCAAACATAATTACCTTTACCAGAGTGGACACAAAAGGTTATTATGCCTTCAATGTTTTAGAAGATTTGTGATTATATCTTTGAAGTAAATATTTCTTTGTAAAAACTAATCTCACTATTAATTACTGAATGGAACTGGGAAGCAAAGGGCCATCTCTACACCATCAATGGGGCCTTGTACATTAGCAGAAAACTTAAACACTCTAAATCCTTTGAAGGTTACTGGAGAAGCCGATGGGAAAAGTTCAATATTACAAACTTGGCCTTCAAACATAGGGGTTAGGAGTGAGATATTGCAATATGTTTCTGGAAGGTACCTCAGACATAATTTTATTGTATATGAATCTGAGGCCCATGAAAGTTAATTGATTTTCTCAAAGTCAAAAAAGTAAGAAGTGCTAGATGAGTGGTCTTCTGCCATAGGTTAATGTATTATCACTTGCTCCTTTGTCATCTTAGGCAAGTCACTTAATTTCTCTGACTCTAATATTCTTCATTAAAATGATACAGGTGGGGACAGCTAGGTGGTACAGTGGATATAGCACTAGCCCTGAAGTGGGGAGGACCTGAGTTCAAATCTGACCTCAGACACTCAACACTTTTGAGCTGTGTGATCCTGGGCAAGTCACTTAACCCCAATTGCCTCAGCAAAAAAAAAATGATGCAATTGTATTAGATTATCACTAAAATACAGGTCTAAATCTAGACTATTATGATTTAATAATGAACAAATGAAACTAAATTATGAAAATATTCATGTATTTTCTTCTTTTTTGCTTTGTGGCTTACTCAGGGAGAAAGTTTTATGCATTTTATTCAATCATTTTTCTTAGCCTCTATTATTGATCACAAAGATAATATTTCATATTGACTTTCTCAGTTTTCAAAATGCATGTCCCTCTTTGAAACAGAAAAAAATTGACCCAAACACTTTTTGACTGAAATCATTTTATGTCCAGTCTTCTAGATGATATATTATTGTTGTCAGTGTGCAAAGGTATTTCATTTTAAAGACCTTAAAATGGACTTTTGACTTATTGAAAACAAAAAAGTCATTGTCTTGTTCAGCAAATTTGCATTCATTGAAGAGGAATATATTTAGAGATGCAGCCAAAATTCAACAGGCTTTTTTAATCATCTGGACAATTATTCACTAGACACTAAACTGAAATCACCAAATCACTTTCCATTTTATGTAAGTGTCAAGTGACAGTCCATAGAAATTGATATCCCTCTTAATTGTGCTCTAAGTAAAAGCAGAAAGATGAAAGCATTTGATCAAAATCCTTTGAATAATTCTTTTAGAATGCTAAGCTTTCTATTTTAACTGGAATATTTATTAAAATTATGTCATTATATATAATTTTATTTAATGATTTGTCTCCATTTATGCAAATATATGTGCACATCTATATAGGTGTAAAATATATGTACATATTATATATGCATGTGTATCTTCCACATAACTGCTCCACAAAAAATTTTTATCGTCCTTTGTTCTCCAACAGGACCAAAATGACATCTCTATGTTAGTCAAGTTACAGTGCGTCTGATGGTGGCTGATCAGACCAATATGAGTTTGGATTACTCTGCCACAGGTCAGGTAGAAATACTCCCTGTGAACATTAGGGGTGGAATCTCTAACTGCATATCATAGCATTTCTTCTAAGTTTCATTTACAAGCTTTGTTAAACTCAAGGCTATGGATATGTTGTTGAGTTGTTGAGTTCTGCTTCAACAAGAGCTGTTCATCTTTCAGGTCTACTAACTAAATTATGTGTTGTCTATCAGTGTGTGCACTTTCCATATCCTAAGGATAAGTGGAATCAGATTGGTAGATTTGTATTTATGTATGTATGCATGTGTGTATTTGTGTGTGTGTATGTGTGTGTGTGTGTGTGTGTGTGTGTTTCACTAGCAGGGTGGGATCTCCACCCACTCTGGTAATCATGCCAGGATTGGGAAAGCAGATAATTTTAGGTCACCTTTTCTAGACTAGATCACACCCAGAGATAAGCAGTTTTATCCTTAAAAGGTTTCTCAGAAACAGAGAGAACTGCCAAATCCCACTACTGCTTATAATGAGAAGATAATCCTATGTCCTGGTCCACCTTTGTACAAGGTTGTGATTACTTTTCCCACTGTATCCACATCTGCTGCTTTGTCACTTCCCCATTGCCACAGGACTTTGAAATAGGTAAAAATCATAAAATAGTATGGGCAATGTCTTTTGACTCATGCGTAACTTCTATTTAAGTGAGGCAGAGTTGCACTAAGTTGTCAGCTTCACTCTTTCTCCCAGAACCATCACTGCCCAGCGGCAGGGCAAAAATCAAGATGACAGGTAATGGCTCAAGATGCAGTGGATGTCTTTGGTGTTTTCAGTACCTAACCAAGCTTTAAGCACTCCATAGTGCCTGCTTCAGCGGCCTTCATAGCCCTTGAACAAATTGTTGTCATCTGCCCATATCACCATGGGATTCTTCACATGCTTGGGGTAGACACTCTCTTAAATCTCTGTAGGGTTTATAAGAGAGAAAGGAGTTTCTACCCTAGGAGGCCCTTACAGAAGTGAAATCATAGGTTTCAACTAAGAATTATTTTAAAATTTTCTTTAAACATGCTAGAGGTTATTTTATACTTGACTATTTAGATCCTTTTTGTGTATTTTGCTGTCATTTAAAAATACCTCCTTTAGGCAAAGTACAATTTGTGTTATCTGGTACATGCAATCCATTTCATGATCATATACTGTGCAAGTCTCTCAATTTGACTATCTGCTTGACTAAACTTTTTGTTGGCTCATTACCAAATTATGGTTGAAATAAGACCTTCTTAATGCATTTTAAAAACAGCCAAAGGTACAAGTTTATTTAGAATCATATTTCTGACACTGATAGATGTGATAGCTTGCTGAAATACCCATCATAATTGTAATTAAAAAGAAAAATTGGCATTTGCCATCCTTTAGAAATAATGAGAGCTTATGAATTTAAGATAACTTGCTTCTTCCCAATCCGAGCATCCTGATTTTAGTGTTTTTGAAGAATGCTTATTATATTCTATTAATTTCAAAGTATTAAAGTCCGAATTCTGTGATATAGCTGTCTTTGTTTTGCCCTCTGTACAATATGTACAGTTACTCATGGTAACAGTTTTAAATGTTACACTCTGTACAAGTGTATCTTGTTGCTATAAGACTGGAAAGTAATTTGAAGCATTTTACTGAAACTCATAGTACAATTTTTCTTTACATAATTTCTTGTTTAGGATTAAGTGTTTGGACTTTTTCAGTACTTAAGGTCAAATTCCCTTTAAGCAGTGTTTCCTCCTTTACTCTTTGTTTTTGTTTCTAGGTGAGCCATTTTCATGGACTGAATGTTTTTCAATCAAATAAAAGATGTAATGTACACCATGATGTCCACTGACCCATCATTTCACAGGAGGCACACTTTGTGACCCCTAGAGTAACACTGGTTTCTGTTGAGCTAGCTGTGCTATCCAGCAATCATCATTTGTAAGCTGGTTGTGTTTAGATTGTAGTCTGACCATGAATAGAGTATTTTTTCTTTGGGTGAATGTAGCCCATTTAAAGAAGATCGGTCTATAATTATATCTTTATCCACATTAGTTTTTACTATGCTAACTGATCCAACATACAGTTTAGAACTGCCCTCTGCACTTTGTCTATCTTTCTGTGTATATGAGTATGTATATGAAATACACATATACATAGAGGTATGAATACACACATGTATGCACATATACTTGGGATTTGATCTCAGGTCCTTCTAACTTCAGTTAGTCTTATCACATTTTGCACATATTTCAGTGTGTGTTCAAGTGTCTCCCCACAAACCTACAAAATAAACTCTATTGGGAAGATGGACAATTAATCTTAAAAGAGTGACCACTTTCTGAGAGTACTTTCCCAGAGGGGAAACTTTGAGATTCTCAAAGAACTATTTTTAATGGAAGAAAATAAGAGTGAGAAGAAAGTTGGAGGAGGAGGATGGGAAGAACACATATTTACATTAGGCAATCTGTTCAGCATATTATCAGAGATACCCTTTGAACTTGCTTCCTGAAAGAGGAATAATATGTGTCAGCTTAGTATAATAAGCTGACCTCAGCAAAAAGAGCATTCTTTAGAGGTAGGTTGGGGTAAAGAGAAAGAACAGACTGATTTTGTAAGAGGAGCAAAGGGGGATGCAGATGGAGCAAAGGTCAGAAGACAGGGAATTATTAAGAAAGTGCAACAGGGAGAAAGAAGTGAAGCACAGGACTATCATGGTAAGGAAAATCCAAGAGATCATGGAATTTGCTAATCCCTATAAGAATTCCAAGTCCCAAATCATACTCTATAGCATCACTGCAGCAAAATCCTACTCTGACCATACTCTTCCTTTGAAAAAACTATACAAGTGTATTATCCTGTATGTTACTTGAATTTTATTCCACCTGCAAAACCTTTTTTTGGGGGGAGGTGTCAAATTATTTCACAGTTTGAATGGACTTAGACTTATTTTAAGTGCAGAAATTTTTCATTTAATCATGTGTGAGATCCCTGCTTGTTTGTTACACAATCTACAGGAAGTAGCTGAACAGCAGTTTCCAAGGTAGAATGTGTTGTTCTATTCAGTGCAAAACTACATACTTTGCAAATGAACAGAAACTCTGAAACTGCACGAAGGTAGCATTTCAATTGCCCAGATTACAATTTTCCTTATAGAAGGGAACATTATGTTCTCCTTGATGGTATTTAATCAGGATTTGCAGCTACTCCAAAGTTTTTTTTTCCCTTTTTCCTAAAGCAATGTGTCAATATATCTACCAAATGATGCACAGCAAATGCTAATGACTTGTAAAGAAGAAATCTGTTTTCCACTGGCCTGTGAGGCCCCCACTCAATCAATACTCACTAGATGAAAAGGTGAAAAACATAGACATGGAAATAACTCGGGTGATATTGTCAATGGGCCCAGAGAAGCTTCCTTTTTTTCTCTTAGCCCAAGGCACTGTGATTTTTAATAGAAGCCATTGCTTAGGACCTTAAGAACTGCTTGCTCCCTCAGAATTGTAGCTCAGTTTTTTTAATTAAGAATTTAGAATCATGGAACTCTTTTTATTTTGACTCACAATTAGAGGAGCTGTGCAGAATGCAGTCATAATGATTTAATGATGATGCTATAATATCATATGAACAAAAAAGCACCAAATAGCTGTTAAGCAGATTAGTTTACAGAAATGGGGAGGTTCAAATTAAAAACACAACACAAAATCATTATTTAATGATCATAAATAACCTTTGGACTTTGGTCTCATTGACTGATGTACACGTTATAAGCCAATCATAGAAATCATGTAACATATAAAGATTTAGCACTTACTGAATACCTTGTAAGAAATAATCTAGTAAACTGAATTACAAACCAAGGACTTGCTTTTCTTTAAAAATTAACATAAATCTTAGTACTACCAAGAAAACAGAAAAAAAATTCTTGAAAATTCATCATATTTTCCTAGAATCATAGAATTATTATAGATAGAACTATCATCTACAATAACTTGCAGCAATAGAAGCAATAATTTTACCCATAAATACCGATTGGATGATATAAGAGATGAAATTGAGAAACTGCTAAAAACAGAAGGGAGAAAAGTTGTGGAATATGAAATCATTTAAAATCCTCACTTAATACAAGTTCTAGAATTTCTACCTAATAGCTTAATGGATTGAAACAAAAAAACAATAGTTGTAAAATCTGAATAAAAAAAGCTCAAAAGAAAACAATATATTGGCTGTGAAGCAAAAAAAAGGTGTTTCAGAAAATTCTGAATAATATAAGAGCAAATCAAATTATGATAAATTTGGTAATTATTAAAGAAGAATCACATTTATGCTGTATTTACTGCTTATTTCAAAAATCTCTGACTGTTATACATTCAAGGATTATTAATGCTCTGAACAGATTTGAAATACACCCGGGAATAGAGAGAATACATGAGTATTTTCTGTTCATATGGAAAACTGTTCTGTGTTTTTACAATACCAACACAACTGATATAAAACAGTTTCATCTTTTTGGGAGACAGTTTAAAACTGTTATAGTTCTGCCTTTTCTCAAATCCATTATTATCTGTGCTAGTATGAGCTGAGTTTTGTTTCTAAATTAAACAAAAGTTGGACCAAAACATATTATTATTCACTTGATGTACAGGGATGATATTAAGGTATATGGCTTCCCTGAAAAAATACTCTAAACAACTTCTCCATTTCATGGAATATTTACTTGAGTGCATAAAAATATCATTGACTGGCTAGGTTCAAAATTCTTTTTCTATGCCAAGTAAAGATAGAGACTGAAGGCTTCCAAATTGACTCTGGAAGTTAAATTGTAGCTGTGGATAAAAGCAATATTTATAAATGCCTTGTCAGCTTCAGGAAGGAGACAGACCATAAAAACAATACCTGACTTTGCCAAGAGGTTTAGGGATATCCTGAAATCAGAGCACAATGAGAATATAGTCGAAGCAATTTACAACTGAACAATACAAATTTTAACATACAATTTTGAAACTGTAAAAATGACAGCAGATCTGGAGAAAATGCAAATAAAAACTTACTCAGTTTTAATGAAACAGAGAACTTATTACCTTATGGCATCTATGGAAAGAATGGCACTCCCTCATCAAAAAGGAGGATAATAATCCATAATCTCTTAGCATGTTTATCAAAAAATTTTAAACTTTAAGAAATGCATTTGGAAGAAGTAGGTATCAATTCAAAGAGAATAATATAGTGGTAAAGGTCATATGCCAGTAGATTTGTGTGATACAACTGAAAGTCTTCTACCTCTGAATGAAGTCTATGAAAGTTCTAAAGTTCTAGGGAGTAATCAAAAAAAAAAACCTTTAATGGGTGACATCCAAACAGATTCAACCAATAATATGTCAATAAAGAAACTTCAAACAAATGGCTATCATACAGATCTTTTAATAAAAAGAGAGAAATTTTAATTAAAACAGACAAGGATATTGCCACTACAGAATGCAGACACATTGTCCTTAAAGAAGATACATTTAAGAATCAAGCAGATTATCCCAGAAAACAAATTAGAAACTGAGCAACATATCACTGTTAGGTGGAAAACTCATCTAACTGCTACTTACACACACATTAGAGTTATGCATCAAGACTACTATCTTTCATATATTGCTAGAGGACAAAATCCCTAGCACAAATAAAGATTTCAAAGTAACCTTAAACATTTATTACTGTTATTATATGTTACTAATGTTATATCTATTACAAAAATGTTGCCTGCATAGTCCTGAACATAAATCATATTGTTGCATAAAATTCAATAAAAACTTATTTTGAATAGAAATAATACTGTAATTGTATACTATAATAATATAATTACAATTAATAATATGTAATTTATGTTAAAATAGATCTTTCAAAACATAAAGATTGAGTAGAAAAATCTAAATCATATAGGAATGGGATAAGGTCTATATTCTTCCACTCATCTCTGAAAGTTACTGAAGTTGTGGCAAGGGTGCTCTTAGTGAATTTATAGAAGAGGAACTTAAATCATAATACATATATCAGATAATAAAAAAAAACAGGTGTTTTACCTCTCTCTGTAAGAGTCTGAGATCATTCACTATAAAAGAGTAATAGACAGTGATTTGATTCTCTATTCATCAAGAGATATGAAAAAAATGGTTTTCACTGTTATTGTCATGAATAATAATAATAATAATAACATTGAGTTTTAAAAATTTTATTTGGGTCAACACACACACAGAGGCAAATGAGATTAGAATCTTTTCAATGAAACTCTTTGGAATCAGGCTCAGCCAGACATGAAAGGATAGTTTTGAATACATCAGCAGTTACAGTGATCCCATGCTTCAATTTGTGACTACAGAGAAAAATTCCAGATTATCACAATAAGATCTTAAAAGATTAACTCTAAATGATATTATGCTGTCTATAGTATGTAACCAGAAGCTTGATGAGAATTTTTGCTTTTGGCATCTAAGTAGTTCAGGTACCAATCAGTCAAAGCTTTCCCAAGGCATTGATTTTATTTTTTACTTTGTTTTCAGTTAACAGGTTTTTTTTTTTCCCACTGCCAAAAACTCCAGAAGCGCAGGTCCATGAAAGGTGGCAGAAACAATTTTCAGTGATGAAACCTACTATTGTTTAGGCTGAACCTACACTAGTGTCCAAGAGGAATAAGAAAACCAAAGGAAATGAACTAAAATGTTCTCAAGTAAGACAGAGACAGAGCAAGTAGAATTTGAGGCAAATATGAACCATAATCAGTTTTAACATTGAATCCTCATGTTAAAAACATCAATGTAATATGCTATTGAAGTTTTATTCTTGGAAGTACCTCCAGTTTAGACAAAGACTAGAAGGTTCGCACATGAAATCAAGTGTGCTGAAGAATTGCACATCTGGAGGCAGTTAGGTGGCACAGTGGATAGAGCACCAACCCTGAAATCAGGAGGACCTGAATTCAAATCCAACCTCAGACACTTAACACTCCATAACTGTGTGATCCCTGGGCAAGTCACTTAACCCAATTGCCTCAACAACAAAAAAAAATGCACACCTGTCATAGATTTTATAATTTATGTAGTCATCAGGTGCTACTTGATATTACTTGCTGTTAGTATTTAAACTATTTCTTTATTATTTTTTGTTTCAAAAATCATTTTCTTTTAAAAATTTTTAAAGCTTTTTATTTTACTTGTATTAATTTAATTTTTAACATTGACCCTTGTATGGCCTTATATTTCAGATTTTCCCCTTCTTCCCCCCATCTCCTCCCCTAGATGGGAAGCAATCCAATATATGTTATGCATATTAGAATATATGTTAAATCCAATATGTTAAACTCTATTTCAACCCTTTGAGAGACAGTATTGTAGATATAGAGTCTTCCTGAAAGGTAGTAATACTCAATTTCAAGTACGGGCATCGACACAACTCTCACCACTGTGTAACCCTTTCATTTAACTTCTCAGTACTCTGAGCAGCTCTTTGACTATAACTGGCAGAGAAATAGTCAGCTACCACTGGGAGGGAATATTTCCTTACCTGTGAGTTCCCTATAGCAATGAAGTGAGGATCCATCCTTTTTGCTTCAAGTCTTTGCTCCAAGCAAACTGGTCAATTTCTCCTAGATCTGATGCACTTTTCTCACTTACCACTTTTACTTATCTGTTTTTCTGTGGTTGGAGAATATATGTTTCTTCCCTAATAAGTGAAATTCTTCTCATTTTTCAAGGATAACTTGAAAAACTTCCCTAAATCACAAAAAAACTTTCTTCCTTAATCATTCCACCTGGACGTTTTATCCCTCTCCTCTCAGGTTTTATATCATTTATTGTCTCTGTTACTCATCTGATATTCATAATGTATTGATTTGTGATATTATCTGCATGTATATAACATCTACTCTATTGGAAAATAGAGTACTTCAGGACATGCAACTCACAGAATAGTTAACAGAGTCCTTATACAAGATAAATATTCAATTAATATTTGTTGGATATTTAATTTTATATGTAAAATTTAGGGGAAAACTTATAGACTTTTACATTTGTAAAATTTCCAAGTTTTAGTTTTAATAGTTTTAAAACTATTGTATATATCCTAAAGACTGAAATAAGAGTTTTTGTTTTGTTTTATTTTGTTATGTCTTTTGGACCAGAGTTTATTCTATCTATGTTCTTCTACTCTTAAAGGTGGTCAACATTTTATCTAGTTAAATATGTGGACCTACATGTTATTAATTAATAAATATGATTATTGTCATTCCTTATTATGGAAGTTTATCAATTTCTAGAGACAGATGTGATAAATATATCCTGTTTATATAGATATGCTTACCTTATTTTGTGACAAATTAAAATCTTTATCTAGCATTGTCCCTTCTTATCAATCATTTAACCAAATTCTTTCTCAATAGAAAAATTTACACCCACATGTGCAAGAATGTTTGTGGCAGCCCTTTTTGTAGTGGCTAGAAACTGGAAACTGAATGGATGCCCATCAATTGGAGAGTGGCTGAATAAATTATGGTATATGAATGTTATGGAATATTATTGTTCTGTAAGAAACAACCAGCAGGATGATTTCAGAGAGACTGGAAAGACTTGCATGAACTGATGCTGAGTGAAACGAGCAGAACCAGGAGATCATCATACACTGCAACAATAGTGTTACATGATGATCAATTATGATGGACATGGCTCTCTGCAACAAAGAATTGTTTCAAACCAGTTCCAATTGTTCCCTGAAGAAAACCATATACACCCTGAGAGAGGGATATGAAATATGGACCACAACATAACATTTTCATGATCTCTATTGACATTTGCTTGCATTGTGTTGCCTTTCTCTGATTTTCTTTTTTTTTTCTTGTAGATAGGATTTTTCTTGCATAACTTGTCAAGCATTTCAACATTATTAAAATGTAGTGGACTTCCTGCCATCTAGGGGAGGGGAGGAGACTGGGGGTAAAATTTATAACGGAAAGCTTTGTAAGGATCAATGTTGAGGAACTACCCATATGTATGTTATGCAAATAAAAAGCTTTAATAAAAAAAGAAAGAAAAAAAATAGAAAAATTTACTCCTGGAATAAGTAGTTTGAAAAACAATTCAGAACCTCTGATTTCAAAGGTAACCTAAAAAGAAATATAATCCAAACAATATCTGAAAGTCAAATTCCTTTAATTCCTATCCCTAAATTGAAGCATCCAGACTCTGCATTAGTTGGTATCATCACTATCTGACACAGTGTGATGAGGTTGTTAACAGTGTCGGAAGATTCCATTCAACCCCCTTTTTTGAATGGAGGAAGAAAAAAGCATGTACCAGCTAACCAATTTTACAGCGACAATGTAATGATCATATTGAGTCAATAATCATTCGTGTTTTTCAAATATTTTTCATAACTATTATTTAACTACTCCTCTATCCTGTATTTTTAACGATACTTTGCACTTGAGTGTAAGGCTTCATCCTTATTTAATTTTGTCTTATTTGTTAAGTCATTTCTCAATCATGTCCAGCTCTTCAAGATAATTAGAGTGGCTTGCTATAACCTTTTCATTTTAAAAATGATGAACTTAAGCAAATAGAATTAAATGACTTGAACAGTCACACAGTGTCAGAGCCCTAATCTGAATTTAAGAAAATGAATCTTCTTAATTTCACATCCCCCTCTCCATATACTGGACCATTTAATTATTTCTTTTTCTCATTAGTTTTAGCCTTACAGCAAATGAATTTGTGTATATTTTGTCAGCAGCTTCACATTTTAAATCACATAATTAATACTTAAAAATTTAAAAACAATTTTTTTAATTAAAGCTTTTTATTTACAGAATATATGAGTGATTTTTCTACATTGACCTTTGCAAATTTTTTGTTCCAAATTTTTCCTTGCCTTCCCTCACCCCTAGATGACAGGTAGTCTAATACGTGTTAATATGTTAAATTATATGACAAATCCAATATATGTATACATATCTATGCAGTTATCTTACAGCACAAGAAAAATCAGATCTAGAAAGAGAAAAAAAAAACAAAGAAGGAAAACAAAATGCAAGCAAATACTCACAGAAAGCATTAAAATGCTGTGTTGTGGTTCACACAATTCCCACAGACCTCGCTCTGAATGTATATGACTATGTTCATTGCTGAACAATAAGAACTGATTTGAATAACCTCATTATTGAAGAGACCCATGCCCATCAGAATTGATCTTGCTATAATATTGATGTTGTGGTGTATAATTATTTCCTGGTTCTGCTCATTTCACTTAGCATCAGTTCATGTAGCTCTCTCCAGGCTTCTCTGAAATCATCCTGCTGGCCGTTTCTTACAGAGCAATAATATTCCATAACATTCATATACCATAATTTATTCAGCCACTCTCCAATTGATGGGTATCCCTTCAGTTTCCAGTTTCTAGCCACTACAAAAAGGGCTGCCACAAACATTCTTGCACATGTGGGTCCCTTTCCCTTTTCTAAGATCTCTTTGGGATATAGGCCCAGTAGAAACACTGCTGGGTCAAAGGGTATGCACAGTTTGATAGTTTTAGAGCATAGCTCCAAATTGCTCTCCAGAATGGTTGGATGCGTTCACAGTTCCAACAACAATGTATTAGTGTCCCAGTTTTCCAACATCCCCTCCAACATTCATCATTACCTTTTCCTGTCATTTTAGGCAATCTGACAGGTGTGTAGTGGTACCTCAGAGTTGTCTT
>JAJPUD010015416.1:0-37490 GCA_023553655.1 Myrmecobius fasciatus
ATAATATTCTTGGAGTTTTCTTTTTGGGGTCTCTTTCAGGAGATGCTCAGTGGATTCTGTCAGTATTTTACCCTCTGATTCTAGAATAACAGGAAAGTTTTCCTTGATACTTTTTTCTTTTTTTTTTATTAAAGTTTTTTATTTACAAAACATATGCATGGGTAATTTTTCAACACTGACCCTTGCAAAATCTTCTGTTCCAAATTTTGCCCTTCTCCCCACCTTCTCCCCTAGATGGCAGGTAGTCCAATACATGTTATATATGTTACAATCTATATTAAATCCAACATATGTATACAGAGTTATACAGTTATCTGGCTGCACAAGAAAAACTGGCTCAAGAAGGAAAAAGAAAAAAAAAACTGAAAAAGAAAACAAAATGTAAGCAAACAACAGAAAGAGTGAAAATGCTGTGTTGTGGTCCACTGTCCTCTCTCTGAGTGTAGATGGCTTGCTTTTCATCACTGAACAATCCTTGATTATTCCTTGAGGGATGTTGCCTAGGTTCTCCTTGTTCTGGGGGCTCCTGGATCTATTTTCCGGCTCAACTAATTTTTTCCAATGAGATATGTCACATCATCTTCTATTTTTTCATTCTCTTAGTTTTGTTTTATTGTTTATTTCTCATAAAATAATTAGCTTCCATTTGCTCAATTCTAATTTTTAAGGAATTATTTTCTTCAGTAAGCCTTTGTATCTCCTTTTCCATTTGGCCAATTCTACTTTTCAAGGAGATGTTTTTCTTCAGTGAATTTTTGTATCTCTTTTTCCTTTTGGCCAATTCTGTTTTTCAAGGCATTCTTTTCATTAGCTTTTTGTTCTTCTCTTTGACCATTTGATTTAGTCTATTTTTTAAAGATCTTCTTTAGCATTTTTTGTCTTCCTTATTAAGCTGTTGACTTTTTTTGCATGATTTTCTTGCAACACTCTTCCCAATTTTTCCTCTCTTACATGATTTTCAAAATGCTTTTTGAATCCTCCCATAGCCTCAAACTTCTTGGAAGTTTTAGATGTTGGAGCTTTGACTTTGTTATCTTCTGAGTGTGTGTTTTAATCTTCCTTGTCACCAATTATCTTCTATGGTCAGAATTTTTTCCTGTTGTTTGCTCATTTTCCCAGATTACTTGACTTTTAACTCTTTGTTAAAGACTTTGCTTCCAGGGTGCAGTGTCCCAAGCTTCAGAGTTTTTGTGCATCTGTTTTCAGAGATACTTTTAGGGAACTAAGTTTTCAGTTCTTCCAAGGTGGTATGATTTTAGAAGAGATGTATTTACCACTCTCCTGGCTTCTGCTCTGGTTTCCAAGTGACCACAAGCATGCTTTTCTACTTTGGAACTGTGACAAGGGGCCCTACTCTACTGTAGCCACAAGCTCTGCTGTGCTAGTGTTCCTCCTAGCCCTAAGACTGCCACCTTCGACTGTGACTGAATCCCAGTATGGACAAACCAACACTGTCCTGTCTCAGTGCTAGCAAAGGACCCTTGTAATCTCCTTCTGACCAATTGTTTAACTCCCTGACTGTCTGTGGGCTAAGAGTTCTAGAAATAGCAGCAGCAGCAGCTGATGATGACTTAATGGCTCTCGAGTCTGCTCTTGGTTTTCTGGGTATGGGCCTGGGCTGGCAAAGCCTGCACTGGGACCATGTTCCAATGCTGACCTTCTAAGTTGTCTTTGGCTGGAAAATGCTCTACTCCATCTTTTTTTTGGTGTTCTGATGCTCTAAAATTTGTTTAGAGTCATTATTTAAAGAAATTTGGAGCAGTTTGGGGAAGAGGTTGGGCAAGTTCCTGCCCTGTCTCCATCATCTTGGCCTGGAAAATTATTTCCCTCTGTCTTTTGTGGGTTCTGCTGCTCCAAGGATTGTTTTATGGATTTATTTAAAAGTTTCCAGAGGGGTGTGAGAGAGGAATCAGGTGAGTCCTGTTTTTTCTCCTCCAACTTGGCTCTGTCATGACTCCATTAAATTGTATTTCTTAATAGGTTCAGGACCCCCCAATTCCTCTCATTCCCCCATTCTAGATGAACAGCATCCTTTTAATCAAGGTGTGCAGTCTGCTCTCCCTTAGAGAATCATAGTTCATAGATTTGGGGGTAGGAGTGGGCAATCTCTCCATATGATGGAGGAGGAAGGATTTCCTCCACCAACTAACCAATCAGCAGGCAATTAAATGCTTATTAGGTGCTAACATTGTGCTAAATATCACAGATACAAAGATGAAACAATCCTGGTTCTCAGGAAACATACATTTGAAAGGTTGGGACAAAGGGTACATAAAAAGGGACTGGCCAATTCCACCCCCAGGATATATAAATACACACACACATATATACATACATGTATGTGTATACATATACATACATGTATGTATATATGTGTGTACAGAGTGCATACCAAGTGAACTGGCAGCTGAGGAGAGAAGGAAAACACTCATGGAAGATGGCACTTGAGATGAGTTTTAAAGAAAGCCCCACAGGACAGATAGGTGGCACAGTGAATAGAGCACCAACCTTTAAGTCAGGACATCCTGAGTTCAAATCTGGTCTTAGACACTAAACATTTCTTAGCTGTGTGACCCTGGGCAAGTCACTTAACCCCAATTGCCTCAGAAAAAAAAAAGTAAAGAAAGCCCCAGATTGGAGGGGATTGGTGGGGAGACGACAGTGAGAGATGGGGAGGTGGTGGAGGGCCTTGTATACAGAATAATATGATTGGATTGAACAATTGAGGACATGTAAGAAGGCTGCAAAGGGCTGGACAGGTTGAAAGGAGGAAAGGAATCAGTCTCAAGCATGATTTTCTAGAGAAGTAATATGTAAGGTGCACTAGGTGGATGGGGCACCCGTCGAGGGGATCTGAGTTCAATCTGGCCTTGGATACTTACTAGTTGTGTGACACTGAGTAAGTCACTTAACTCTGTTTGTCTCAGTTTCCTCATCTGTAAAATGAGCCAGAGAAGGAAAAGGCAACGCATTCTAGTGTCTTTAGCAAGAAAAGCCCAAATGAAATCGTGACGTGTTGGATATGACTGAATAACAACAAAAACAGGTGAGGTTAGAAAGAGGAAGAGGCCAGGTTATGCAAAGATCTAAATGTCAAACCCTGCTTAGATTTGATCATCAGTGCAGCAGGGAACCCCTGGAGTGTCCTGAGCAGAGGGTGACACATTCAGAGCTGTACTTTTAGGGAATTCACTTTGGGGAATCAAATAATTTATCTAAGGTGATGGATGGCAAATGAGAGGAATGGGATTTGAACTCAGCTCCTGTGAGTCCAATGTTGCTGCTTTTCCCTCTGGGTCCTGCTGTCCCCTTTTTCCGCTGGTCCCTGGCCTTCCCTTCCCTGTCCCACCAGTGGGTGGCTATAAACTCAAGATGCAATAAGCCTCTTTTATCAGGCAGAGCCAGACAGAAGAATTTGCTGGGGGCAGGGCTGGAATCATAACCCGTGGGCAGAGCTTTCTTTATCTGTAGAAAACAGGGAGCAGTCGGATAAATAGGATGCAGTGGAAGTCGGGCTCGATTTTGTAGATATCGAACAGACTTTTCCCAAGTCACACCCCTGCTCAAGAAGCGTTAGTGGCTCCCCACTGCCCAGAAGATAAAGTAGATTCTTCTAGCATCCAAGTCCCTCACAATCTGGTTCTAGCTTTTCTAGTTTCTAGTTTCTAGTTTTCGTCCCAGGCTGGTAACACATCCTTTCTTATGTGCTCTGTACTTCAGTCCAATCGCCCTAGCCGTTCCTCCCAATGCATTCTCTTTGTCCTTGTCCTTCCTGCCCTGAATGGTCTTTCTTACCTGGGGTGTCCCTGCTTGCTCTCTTCAAGGTTCAGCTCAAGGGCCATCTCCCCAGTCAATTTATCCTGTCCGTTCCTCATGTGTGCCTCTCTGGGCATCCTGCTGATCCCTCAGTAGGTTTTGTCCCTCTAATAGAACAGAAGCCCCTTGAGGACAAGGACTGCTTCACTGCCTTATTTGTTATCACCAGTGTGTAGCATATAGTAGGCGCTTACTAAATGTTTGCTGATTGCTTAGAGTCAGCAGCTCTGACTCAACTGTGTCACTTACACCTATGGTTCATGGAGACATTCTACCTTCTAACAGCCAGCATTTACATAGTGTATTCTGAACCACAGAGAATTTTACAAATATTCTCTTCTTTGATCCTCACAACCACCCTGGGGAGTGGGTGCTGTTATTATTCCCATTTTACAGATGAAGAAACTGAGACTGAAGGAAGCAAACAAGCATCTATTCCTATGTGCCAGGTACCATGCCAAACACAAATATTTTTATTTGATTCTTGCAATAGCTCTGAAGAGGGAGATGATTATTATCTGCTATTACTGTTCCCATCACACAGGTGAGGAAACTTGTGACTTGACCAGGGTCACACAGCTGGGCAGTATTGGAGGAAGGATCTCAGGACTTCCTGACTGTAAGCCTGACTCTAGGGCAGCTCCTCACATATACTCTGCTTGGAATCTTCCCCATGGTCAGCATCCATCCATCCTTGCCCCCCTCCTCCCTAGGGATATCGAAGGACACTTCCAAGGAACTACGCCCACCCCCCCCCCCCCTTGGGGGCCCCCCCCCCCCCCCCAAGCCCGCTTCTGACTGTCCCCTTCCTGCTCCTTCTATGCGCCCTCTGGGTTGTCAGTGTCATGTCACAAACTTTCACTTTAGACATCTTGTTCTCTTGTTCCTCCTCCCCCCTGGCACTCCCTGAATCCTGACTCCCTTTGGGCCATCACTGCCTCCCCGGCCCTCTTGTCCCATTCAGGCCACCCTGCTCTCTGTTGCCATCTCTCCATCGCCTCATCTTTTTTTGGGATTCATGCTCCCCCAATCATCTCCCCATCCTGATCCTGGGAACTGGTAGCTACCCCCCTTGGGTCTTTCTTCCTTCTTTCTCAATGAGCTCACAGCCTGGCTCCCATGATCCACTGCTCTTCCTAATGCTACCTCAGTTCTATTCACAGGTGGTCATCTCCTTGATCTTGCCATCAACTATCAGCATTACGTTTCCATTACACACCCCACAAATCTAAGAACTCTCTTCACTCTGTATTTTTCATCATTCTTTCCTTACACCTACTCCTCTTCATTTGCCCTCCAATCCCTCTGCCCCCAGTCCTTTCTCAGACTCACCTTCTTTCCCAATCCTGACCCCTTTACATATACCATCCTCTTGGATTCCTCACCCCCTTGTCCTGTTGCCATTTACATCTTGTCAAGCTCCAACTCGGGATTATTCCCACAATCCACTTCCTTTGCTCCTCATGCAATGTTGAGGAGCTGGAGGAAATCAACCAACCTTGCTGCCAAATTTACATCAACATCTAATTTCAGCTGGGCCCTCATTGCACCATCTCCTTTCATTGCACCGATCCTTTTCCTCCTTTCCCAGTCTCCAGTGTCTGATCTGAACTTTCCCTTCTCTTGGTCTTTCCTAGCACCCCATCCCCCATTTCCCCCAGCTCAAGATTTTGCTTCATTCTTCACCACAAAATCAAGGCCATTTCCTCTGAGCTTTCTCTTCTTCCCTTCTGGTCCCTCCCTGACATCATTCTCCAGTGACTTCCTTTACCCCAGTCTCACATTAAGAGGTGGCCCATCTTCTTGCCAAGGTCAACCTTTGATCCTATCCCTTTCCTTCTCCAGATTTCTCCCACTTTTAGCCTCTCACCCCCAATCTTCTATATCTTCATTTCTACTGGTTCCTTCCCTGTTAACCTGCAAATCTTTTCCCCAACCCTTAGAAAACCTTCATGAGAATCTGCCATCTTCACTAGCTAGCACCTATTTCTTTTTCCCCCTTAGCTAATGTCCCTGGAAAAGCCTTTTGTTTTCTCTTCTCAAATCTCTGCAAAGAACCTTAATTCACCTGAAAGTACTTTAAAGCAAGCCATCAGTGATCACTTATCTGCCAGATCCAGTAAATTGGGCCCTTGGCTTCTGCAGTCTTGGACACTGCTCAACACTCTCTCCTATTTTTTCCTCTTTGTTTTATGACACTGCTCTCCCCCCCACTTCCTCCTAGCTAGCTCTTCGGTCTCCCTTATTGGACTTTTAGCCATGTCACCCCCACTAACTGTGGATGTCCTTCAAGGTCCTAGGTGAGGTCCTCTTCTCTTTCTTTCATTATTTGGAAGACTTCCTGTGTCACCAACTGGGTAATGGATATTTTGAACTAGATATATGGTAGACCTCACAAATTCATCATGTCCAAAACAAAATTCATTTCCTTTCCCTTCTCTTAACCCATCCCTGTTTATAATTTCTTTTTAAAAATAATTTTTCTTTTATTAAATATCTCCTAATTACATGTGAAAAGTTTTAACATTCACTCTTTAAAACGTTGAGGTACAAATTCTCTGCCTCCCCCATCCCTCAAGAGAGCAGGCAATAGGACATGGATCGTATATATGTATGACAATCTCCCTGTTTCTGCCGAGCTGCTACCTGCCTCCCAGGTGCATCATCTCATTGCCCTCCTGGATTCACTCTTCCAACAGATTTGATCAATTGGCAAAATCATTTCTACCTCCCCTACATCTCTGCTATAATCCCTTCTGCACTCATGTATTTAGCACCTTGGTTCCAGCCCTCATTACCTCTCATCTGGTCTGTTAGAGGCCCCTTTTATTTGGTCTCCCTGTCAAAAGGTTTCTTCTCTCAGTAAGCACTGCCTCTATAATTCTAGTATATCCATAATTATGTGTACTAGATCTATACTAGATAAGCCACTGGATTTCAGTCAGGAAGAGCTGAGTTCAAATCCCAAACCTGACATTAGCTGAGCGATCCTGGGCAAATTATGTAATCTGAGCCTCGGTTTCCCCATCTGTTTGAATGTGATGGCTTTCAAGGTACCTGCCAGCTCTAAATCTACAAACCTCTGAACTTCAAAGGCCTGAAATAAATGTTTTGAATTATTGATTCCCCTCCATAAACACTGAAATGTAGAGAAGAGGGAACTCCTTGAACTGCTTCTGCAGCCCCCCACTATTAGATTACCATCTTGGGGTGGGTAGAGTGAGGGGTCTAACTGCTGCTAGTCAGGCTCAAGGGGCCGGCTCTTGAAGCAACATTGCCCTTTCTCCCACCTCTTTCCCACCCTTTAGACAAGGGCTAAGGAGGGGACTGGCCAACAGCCTAGGCGTCAGAGAGCCTGAATATCCAGGCCGGAGGGTGACTCACAGGCTGGAGGCCATGGCCCCTAGGCTTTGGGTTCTGGGGCTGCTGAGATACTTTGAACTCCCCAGATGAAAGGAATCAGGGAAAGAGGCATCCAGTTATTATCCCCCGCAGACTAGGGGTGTGGGGATGCTCTGGGGAAACCAACTCTGGTGGCCATTCTTGGCCCCCAAAAACCCAACCTCAAAGCACCTTCTTCTGCCCTAGTCATCTCAGACTCCTCCAAAAACCCATGTTCATTTCCATCTACTATAAATCCTTGTGAAAGATCCTCCTTGGGGGTGGGGGGCAATTCCTCAAGGGGCCTTCTAAAGGAACACCAGGACCCCCACCCTCTCCAGTTACTTCCCCACAAGGCCCAGAGGTCCTTCCAAGCCAGCACCAGTTCTGTTCTTTAATAAGTTAGGAGAGGGTTCAGACATCAGCCCATGAAATAAAGGCCCTACTTTGTAGATCAACGGCCAATAAGCAGCACCCACTGTGTGCCAGGTCCCATGTCAGGCTCTGAGAACAGTCCCTGCCCATGACAAGGCAATGGCTGAGGTGGGGTTCGAATCCAGCCTTTCAACTCAACCCCTTCCCCACCCATTGCCCAGCATTCAAGGACTCCCTGGTTGTCCCTCACCAGCTGATGTCAATCAAGCGGTTGTGGGCTGCCCCCTCCTGGCCACCACCATGAACAGCATCTCTTTCCTGTTCTTGTTCCCAGATGCAGGACAGATTGACTGGGACCCTTGAGCTGACTCAGGGTAACAGGCCCTCACAGGTCACCAGTCCAACTGCTTAACTTTACAGATGGTGAAACAGAGGCGGACAGGGGTGGCTGGCAAAGTCTGTGTTCTGTTCCCGGCCCTTGGACCCCGAGGCTGTGGTCTCCCTCCCACCACAGAGATCCCAGAGACGCAGGGTCACCGGCGCAGCCTAGCAAGGCTTCAGAGGAGTCCCAGTGAGGTCCAGAGGAAGTGCCTCTTGAGGTCAGACACCCCTTGTTCCTGAGCACTCACACTTCTCCTCTGCCAGTCAGCTCCCCAATTGCAGGAGGACACGTTGGTGTAGGAGAAAACCTCTGCGCAGAGGAGCTGTGGGCACCCCAGACCACCCCTGGCAGTGGGCACAGCTCTGCACTGAAAAGAGCTCAGAGCTACATGGAGGAAAACAAGTCTGGTTAGAAAAAAAGATTTGCCCTCCTCCCTTCATGGGAATGCTTAGAGGAATCCCCTGGGACTCCAGAGCACCAGAGAAATGGCAAACAGTCGGGGCAGCTAGGTGGCACAGTGGATAGAGCACCAGCCCTGAAGTCAGGAGGACCTGAGTTCAAATCTGCTCTCAGACACTTAACGTTCCTAGCTGTGTGACCCTGGGCAAGTCATTTAACCTCAATTGCTTCAGCAAAAAAGCAAAAAAGCAAAAAAAAAAAAAAAAAAAAAAAAATGGCAAACAGTAGATCTAGAATTCGACAAAAGAAGGTGAGGAGACAGAAGGTTGCCAAATCATGTGTATTAAAGGAACTCTCATGGCAAGAGACCCTACCCCACCGGTGGGTTGAGGTTCTCTGTTCCCCCAACAGGGCCTAAATCCCAGGAGCCAAGCTGAGGCCAGCCCACTGCCAAGGTCCCTGTGCCCACCTATGGGCATCCCTTCTGGGGCTCCTGAGTGCTCCACCGGGTCACAGCGGCGCCCGGCTAAATGTCTCGGCTACCTCGATCCTGGCCCTGCTCAGGGCCGGCTGCCAGGAGCCATCCTTTTCTGGATCCAGGGGTGCCATCCTGCTCTCACCCCTACAAGTGCATGTCCTCTTGTTCCTCTGCCTCCTCTTCTGGTGACTGAAGGTACTTCTCCTGGATTCCCAGAGTGCTAAGGGGCTGGGGTCAAGGGAAGCTAGCTAGACAAAGGTTCCCCCCCCCATCCAGAGCCCATCAGCAGGGACTCCCGCCCACCTATGCAGAGAACCCCACAGAAGCACAGAGAGGCTCCCTGCAACCAACCTGAGGAGCCACAAGTCTTCTGGGGTCATTGGGAACACAAGCTACAGAGCACTACCCAGCTGGGCCACCTGCCCTTGCTTGGAGGAGATGGGGGCTCTGAGATTTATGGGGCAGCAGGACACAAGTGATTGCCCATGTATTGAATGACTTTGCTTCAGCGTAACGAGGCTTTCCAGTAATGGCAGGTGTCAGACTCAGAGGCAGGGGGCATCAGTCTGTCCTGGATAGCTCCTGCTTGGTTCAGGACTGATAATCATCATTGTCCATACCACACACATGGACCTGGGGGACATTTCATTTACCCTAAAATTTGGGGCCATCCTGTTTCCCTTCCTGTCTCATGTGACCCTATTTCTCCCCTCCTCTGGCCCCTCTGCCCCAGGAGGGGCTTCCCTGCCCCATTTCCTCAGTTCAGGAAGCCCTCCTCAGGCTGCCCCAGGAATCCCCTGGTCCGGCTGCCTCTTCCCCTCAGATTCCCCCTTGTCTGCACTCACCCCACATCTTCCTGGGTCAGGTGCCTGTGTCATACCTGGCACTGGAACAACCGTCCCCTCAAGATGCCCATGCCCTTTGTCTGGCACCTTCTAATATGCCCGCTTATTCATTAACACATACTGGCAAGGTAGAATGGGCCTCGATACCAGGAAGGCCTGGCCCAGCTTCTGACCCGCTGGGACGCTGGAAGCCAAGGTTATCAACAAAGTCATGGGCTCAGCTTCTCTCTCTAACCCGTGGGGGGGCTTGGGCCCCTTCTCAGGTCTGAGCACTATGAGGATCAGGGCTATCCTGGTCACACTCATCTTCCCCGAGGACTTGGCCCAGTGTTTTGTGAAGCATAATAAATAAACGTATATTACTGTGCTCTGGTGAACAGCCCTGAAAGGACAGAGACCCCTGGGCTCCCGGCCCCCTCTCTCTGACCCCCGTGGAAGCCCGCCTGACCTCTGTGGCCACAAACCCCATGCAGTCTTCTCCCTTTGGGGTGCACAGGTCAAGGCAACCACCTGACCCTCACAGGTGGAATCATTCAGCCCAGAGCCCTGGCAGGAATAAGGAAGGATACGAGGTAAAATGGAAGTCAGCTCCCACTGCTGCAGACATCATGGCCTCCAGACTGCGCTGCTCGGCCACCCCAAAGCAGTAGCCATTGGCTTTGTCCACTGCCTGCAGCACCCGCTGGACACTTTCCTTGTCCTGGAGTGAGGAAAGAGAGGTGGAGCACAGACTGGAGGTCACGACATGACCTGCCCCTTCTGGAGTGTCCTCCCACCCCATCTTACCTCATCCCATGCCTTTGGGCTCACCCAGTACCTCATTTTCCTTCCTAGTCCCCTCTGCTTGGCAGCCCAGACAAAGCTCAGGAGGGAATTGAAGCCATTCCTCTCCCGTCCCTCTTCCTATGTCTGACACTTGTTTTCTCCCTGGCCTAGAAGTGAGGATCCTTGGCCTGAGCCCCAGCCCCACCACTCCTTGGCCTCCTTTGCAAAATGAGAGGGCTGCACCCCGACACTTCTGGAAGATCTCTAACAGGAGATCCTGGGCTGGCTCTGGTCCGAGGCTCCATCCAACCTGTGCCTGGTTCTGACCACCAAAAGAGAGCTCGGACTCGGGACGGGAAGCTCACTGCTCTACAGCGTGACAGGGAGAGTAAGAGACCTGGCCCAAGGCAGGAAGGGCCCTCCCACCTGGATATTGAGAGGGATGAAAGAGACCAGACTGTAGTCTTCAATCAGCTGCACCAGCTTCTCATTGAGCTGTCGGTAATGACGGAAGAAGGGGTCTGAGGCCAGGTGATCCAGCAGATAGGAGAGGTCTAGGACCTCAGTGTAGTAGTCGAGATTGAAGGCTGTGGAGAAAGGAAAAGGCTTAGAAGCGGCATGATGGAGCACCCTAGGGAAAAGTTCATCCTGGAGACCAGAGGCCTGTGTCTATGAAGGGGAATGTAGAATAGAGGAAGCCCAACAGTAGAAAACAGACACATTTACAAACATTCAGGGGATCAGAGATTTAGAGCTGGAAGAGACTTTGGCTCCAACATACAGTATTGCTTGGTCAATGTGCCAGGAACTGGGCTAAGCACGGGAGAGACAAAGAAAAACCAAAACCAATTTCTACCTGCAAGGAGCTTACATATGAATGGAAGAGGCAGGTACACCATGAATGCACCTTGTTCTAAACTCTTTCTTGGCTTGGCAGAAGAGCCTTCAGAATTTCGGTCTTTCAGGAGTCATCCTTAGGATTAGCCATGATCGTTTTACAAGTATGGAAGTTCTCCCACTGTGCCTCACTTGCCTCTTCTGCAGAATAAGCAAATGCACTAAATCTCCTCAAAGGTCACTGCCAGCTCTGACACCCCATATTCTCCCACATGGCACACTCTTATTCTGTTCTGATGACTTTCCTCTAAGCTGGGAGGGGAGGTAACTGTTACCAATTCTATCCCATTGTTCCAAGGGCATCCTTTAAGCTTCAAGAGGTCTCTGTGTGAAGTATGTGGGGATCTGCCCCCTAAGCCCATGTCACTCCCTCTACCACCTTTAGACATTGCCATCACATCTTATACTGACCTTCACTTGTTCTGAACTCGAGTTCCCTGAGTCTATGAGAGTGTCCTCACACAATAACTAATTCTTCCCTTCCATTTGATCACTTAATTGTCCTTTTCTGGACCTTCTCTATCTTGTTTATCTCTGAAGGAACGGATTCAAAGTCCTGACAACTCCAGGTTTGGTACAAGTTGCTTAAAGGCAGAGTCACATTTGCATCAGACCCTTTAGCTGAGTCAAACACGAAGCCAGCCAGCCTTATTCTGTAGCTTCTGGCCAGGGTAGCACCACTCCCCAACTACTTCCAAGCTCAAGGAGCCAAAGATTTGAGACAAAGATCTTAAGAGACAATCGAATCTAGTTTCTTCATTTAAGACTAAAGAAACTTAAGGCCAGAGAGAAGTGCCCTGTTCAAGGTTATGAGTGTGTTCATGGTAGGGCCAAATAGAACCTGAATTTCCTTATTTCTGGTCCTGTGCTCTTTACTCCTATACCATCCTTCCTTTAAACAATTAGGCCTATATCTAGAGCCTTGGACAATTCAGAAATTTGCTAACATGGCTAGAAATATTGTCTAACAAGCCCATGAGGATGGGACAGAAAGAACACTGCATAGGCAGTCAGAGTGAATCCTGGTTCTGCTACTTTCTGCTGGCAACACATGTCTCTCTGGGCCTGTTTCCTTCTCTCTGAAATCCCTTCTAGCTTAATCTAATTGCGCCTTGGACTATCTAGTCACCTCCTCATCACATCCCCTTTGATTCAGTATGCATTTAGCTCTCTACTCCCAAGATATACCTGAAAACGAGTTGGAATTTGTCATCATTTTCCTACTACTAAGTTCTACTCCTGTGTTTCCCAAACTTCAACTTCCATGAACCCTTACCTAGCTTCCCAAACTGCTCAATGAGGTCCATCTTGGAGAGGATGTTGACATGGGGCAGTTCTACATGCAGCATGGTGGACAGGGAAGTACACAGCACAGAGATGAATTTAGCCGGATCTGTACAGTAGTGAGAATCCACTAGGTGGGCAGCAGTCAGCTGAGAGAACAAGGTAAGGCAGAAAGGTCACAATTTGGGGCCTCTCCGTGCCAAGAGGGCTATTCTTCTTCTTTTTTTAAATTGGTTTGGATCTCTTCTTTCTAAACATAAGGATTATCAAGATTTTTAAAAAAGTTTGTGATTTTAACATTCTCAGATTAAGCAGAAAAGCCCTGAGAGTTGTCTCAATCATTAAATCAAGGGACTCTTCATCTGATCTAGGCTGCCTGGAGTGGAGGCCAGAACAAATTAAAAAGAACTCTAGGTTGATAAAAATAATAGCTAGCATTTACAAAATACTTTAAAGTATGCAAAGTACTTGGCAAATAACTCAGCGGGTCCTCACAAGGATCTCAAGAAGTAAGTGCTATTATCAGCCTTATTTTAACAGATAAGAAAACTGGCAAAGATTTAATGACCTGTGATATAGTAGAGCTAGTAAATATCTGAGGGCAGATTTGAATTCAGGTTTTGTTGACTCCTTCACCTGTTTCTACTACCTATCTAGCCATATAACCAAGAGAAGCAATTTTCCCTGTTAGTCTTTGTTATTACACCAGTAATGCAAGCCGCCTGACCTATATGATCTCTAAGGTACCTTCCTTCTTCCCAATCTTACTCCAATTCAGGCTTTCTCATCCCCTCCAGGGCAATCTAAAATAACTAAGTACTTATGAAATATGTACCTTGCCTAGTACTAGGCGCCAGAGGCGCAGGGACAACACGAAACAGTTCCTGCACTTACAAGTTTACATTCTATCTGGGGGACAAATAACATTTTTGAAAACATACAAAGCAAATACAAGATTTGGGGGAGGAGGAACAGCTAGGAGAGGGGGTAGGAATCAGTTAAATTCTCGTGCTCGCGGTGGCATGTGAACTGCACTTTGAGAAAGGATTTTAGAGGCAGAGATGAAGAGAGCGGATATTCTAGGCTCAAAGAGGCAGTTTCCAATGGGTACCAAGAGAACACCCCGCCTCCTGAATTTGACTTCATAAATTCCTTCCTTGCTCCTCAGAGCCAAAAGGGACCTTAGTCCTTTAAGGCCTTAAGATGCCTTAAAAAGCTTAATCTCGGGAGCTGGGAGGGTCTTTGGCTAAAATAAATGATAATATAATAATAAGGCGGAAATGCCCCTTAGGACTCTCGGCTGAAAGGGGACTTAAGGGGTCACCGGATCCAAACAATTCCTTTCAGATCGGACAATGCAGGGCCAGAAAAGCACGTTCAGGGTCACGTGGGGCTAATCGACCGGCAGGGAGGGGAAGACCGCCCCCTAGAGCACACCAGGCAGCACTCGGCAGCCTCGAGCACGTGCTCCGCCGGGGCCAGAACCACATTTCCGGGGCGGGGCGGGGCTCACCCGGAAGCCCCACTGGGCCAGCTGCGCGAAGACGCTGCGCAAGGCGCCGTGATGCGTGCACAGTTCCACCTGGCCTGGGCAGTCGAAGAGCAGATAGTGGCCGCGGAGCGGCGCCAGGCGGTCGCGCAGCCAGTCTAGATTGGCCTCTAGGTACTCCATGCAGTACACGAGGCCACCGTTGGGCCCCAGCTTGAGCGCCTCCATCACGTCGGGGAGCGTCACCAGTTCGCCGATGTCCACGGCGCATGCGTACGGCGTACCCTCGTTGGCCGGGTCTAGGTTGACCACGGCTACTCGCCGGCCCAGCCCGGCCAGGAAAGTGCTCATGCCCAGGCAGTACGTGGTTTTCCCCGAGCCCGGAGGCCCTATAACCGCCTGTCCAAAAGTCGTGGGGACGGCAGTGGCCGTAGCGGCCATGGCCATAGCCGCGATGACGGCTCACGTCCCGCCTGGACAATTCGAGATCTCCCCCCCAAGGCAGCAAAGTCGGCTCCAAACTGAACGTCCCGGAAGTCCCGCCTTCTCCGTAGAAGTTGTTTTACGACGCATTTGCGTACAACGCATTTTGAAGGAAGCGAGCGGGAACGTCAGCGCCAGTTGGAGGAGCTGGGTGGGGAGGTGGGTGGCCGCTCTAGGCCTTTACTTGTAGTGAGAGAGCTGTTGCTTTGGGGGGCGGGGGGGAATCTCGAATCCCCCGCCTTGGGTTTGGGGGAGAATGTACCCTTCTGGGGGTAAATAGAATTTTGTAAAGCGTCTTGATGAAGTGTAGGAAGTTCCCCTGGTAGCTTCAGCGGGAATTAAGATCCAGTGCTCCCTCAGGCTACGCCCCTCGAGGGGTTTTGGATGTTGGGCAGATCCCTTGAGGTTCTATGACCCCCCCATTTTTTTTTTGGCAGAGATACTGGAGAGGTTCGCCATTTCTTTCACCTCATTTTACTGATGAGGAAACAGGCAAGGTTAAATGACTTGCTCAAGGTCACACAGCTAGTAAATGTCTGAGGTTAGATTTGAAATCTGGAATAACAGATTGCAGGCTTTGCAGTCACTCCACCCACTTCACTACATAGCTATCTCTAACATATAGAGGATATTTATTTTAGTGAGTTTTCCTTTATATCAACTTGATAGATGTTCTCTTGAGTTGTTGTGGCTCCACAAAAGGCTGTCCGAGTTGCTTCTCTTTACATGTGGCTAGCAGACTGCCTCAGCCTTGGGAAAAATGCAGAATCCAGTGGTGAGCCTTTACACTTTTCCATGGTGACTTGAGAATTATTAGTAGCTATCTTCAAAAATCTGGGTCATTTTCTCAGCACACACTTAAGATAAGACTAAGCTCTGTCCATACTCTCACAATTTTACATTAAAATCTTGAGCCTTAATGATAGCATTTTTGGCCCTCTTTATAAAAATAATAAATCTTGATATGAATAAATATTAAGCTGCTACTGTGTTCCAGGAGTGGGATATGCTATGTACTAGGAATATAAAAGAGGCAAAAAAATAGTTCCTGCCCTCAAGGAGCTCACAAGCTAATGGGAAAAAAATTCAATGCAGATTAAATAAATAAAATTAAGAGAGGAAAGACAAGTCAGAGGGATTAGGGGCAACTAGGTGGGGCAGTGATTAGAGCACCAGCCCCGAAGTCAGAAGGGTCTGAGTTCAAATATGGTCTTAACACTTCCTAGCTGTGTAGCTGTGTGACCCTGGGCAAGTCACTTTACCCCAATTACTTCAGCAAAAAAAAAAAAAGAAGAGGAGTTGGAAATGATTTTCACAGGAAGATAATTGGATTTAAAGGAAGCCAACAGGTAGAAATGAGGAGAAAATATACAGAGGCCAGAGATGGAAAGTGTAGTTTGTGGAACAGCCAGGAGGCCTTTGTCACTAGTTTGAAAAGTTCATACCGGGGAAGATGTAAGAAGACTAGGGGGATGACATAGCTTATAAAGAGCTTTGAAAAAAGTGGATTTTGTATTTGATGGAGATTATGGAAAACCACTAGAGTTTATTGAGTAGGAGGGGAATGACATGGTTGGACCTACACTTTAGTGGTTGGGAGTGGGGAGCGACTTGGGTCAGGCAGATTCACCAACAGGTTATTGCAATAGTCCAAGTGTGAGGTGATCTGTTCAGAGGAGAGGAGTGGGCAGATTTGAGAATTGCAGCAAAGGTGAAATTGACAAACTTTGGCAACAGCTTCTGTGTGGGGAAGGGGGCTGTGAGAGACAGTGAGGAGGATGGACTCCTACTTTGTGAACCTGAGGGTTGAGAAGATAGTGTTGCCTTCTATAGCAGAGCTTCTAAAACTTTTTCCTTGCGATCTCTTTTGACCTGAGAAATTTTTATGTGACCCTAGGTATGTAAAATAGGTATATAAATCAAATATTTACTAATGTCATAATTTTATGCTCCCCATAGTTACACCCCCCCCCATGGAATTGTGACCCACAGTTTAAGAAAAGATTGGGGGTTGGAATAAGAGTTTAGGAATGAAAGATGAATTGATTTTGGGCATACTCAGTTTAAGAAGTATACTGGACACCCAGTTTGAAGTGTCCGAGAAGCAATTGAGGATGGGAGATTGAAGGTTAGCAAAGAGATTGGGGCAGGAAAGGTAGATTTGAGAATCATCAGCATAGAGATAATTAAGCTCAGGGAAGCTGAAAGTGAAATAGTAGAAGGCCTAGGACCTTACGGGATACCTATGATTAGAGGACATGATCTGGATGAGGTTTCAGTAAAAGACCCTGAGAAAGATTAGTCAAGATAGAATTAGGAGAGAGAGGTGTCCCAAAAACCTAGAGAAGAGAGTGATCATCAAAGCTGCAGAAAAGTCAAGGAAATTAGACTGAGAAAATTCTCTTGAATCTGACAAAGAGATCACTGGGAGATGTTGGAGAGAGCAGTTTTGCTGGAATGAAAAGGTCAGAAGCCAGATCACAAAGGGTCAAGAGTGAGAGGGAAAAAAAAAAAGAGTCATCTGTTGTAGATGGTCTGTAGAAGCAGTGTGGTGTATGGGATAGCTGGTCTTCAAGTCCAGGGCACTTTAGCACTTAGTGCTCCAGGTACCTCATTTTTTTTTTATTAATACTTTTTATTTGCAAAACATATGTATGGGTAATTCCTAAACATTAACGCTTACAAAGCTTTCTGTTATAAATTTTTCCTCCCTACTCCCCACCCCTCCCCTAGATGGCAGGATATCCACTATATGATAATTATGTTAGAATACTTAAGAAATCGAATATATGTATAGTTATTACATCATTTTTTGTGCAGGAGACATCGTATCTACAAGAAAGAGTAATCTGATAAAGGAAATACAATGCAAGCAAACCTCAATAGAGAACATGAAAATGTTATGTTGTAGTCCACATTTCACATCCCTCTCTCTGGGTGTATATGGTTCTCTTCACCGAACAATTGGAACTGGTTTGAAGCATTTCATTGTTGAAGAGAGTGATGTCCATTAGCAGGTACCTCAGTCTTGCAGAGAGGCTGACTGTCTGATTGGTAGAGGAAGGGCCAGGCCCTATTCCTGCCCCTTGGGTCCCTCATCCCTCATTTGTAGAAAACATCTACCCTCACATTTGGCCAGCTTTATGCCAAGCTTTAGCAAAACATTTATTAAGCCATCAAGAGTTATAGGATTGGGATACTTCATTAAGGCAGCGCCTCACTTGGAGATTGTTTCGGATGTTTTCCTTAGTGAGACCAAGGGGAGAGGGACTGGCATTTGAAATGTAACAAATAGGAATGTAATATTTTAGGAACCACCTAACAGATGGCAGGTCTTTTTCCTTACACATTTTTAAATGTCAGGAACTATTGTGGAGAAGGTTGTTTCTTGGGGAATGATTGTCAGTGTGAATTATCAATAAAAATAAAGGGGACATATGCTAAGCATTCATTATTCATGCTAAAGGCCAAACGCAGCCTGCTTGAAATTCATTTTGCTGATTACATCATCAGTCAACTCCTAACTCTACTGTAATTGCCACTTGCCTCCCAAAGATCCCTGACCAGTGGGCAGACATCTGCTTGAAGATCTTCAGGGAGAGGTAGCCCATGCTATTTCTGGACAATGCTAATTGTTCTGAAAGCTTTTCCTATATGAAACCAGAATTCCTCTGTCACTTTTACCTGGTGCTTGTCACAGTGGCTCATGGGCTGAAGCAGGACAAATGTTATAGATGCTTGAAAACAGTTATGTCCCACTACCCTGTTTTTTTCCCACGTTAAACCATCCCCAGTCCTTCAGCCAGATCTCATATGGAGTGGTGTCCAGGCCCCCATCATCTTGTCAAGATCCATCCTTCCTAAAGTGTGTTGCACAGGATGGAACGCTGTTCCCCAGGAAAAATGCAAGAGTCCTATTGACTTTGCTTGTCCAGCAAGATTCTTCTAATGGAGCCAATTTGTAATAGTTTACTCAACTTCCTAGATCTTTTTCACATGAGCTGCTCTCTCCCTATGCTTCCATAATTCTGTATTTCTGTAGCTTAAGCAGGGGACTCAACATCTATCCCTATTAAATTTCACTTTAGATTTGTCCCAGTCACTCAAGCTAGCACACATGAACCAGTAGCCAGTTGCTGTGGCCAGTATGGTTCAATTAGTAATTATAATTGAAACAGAATGTAAGCACGTAATTAAATTTCATGTGACAATATGAGAAACATTCAACACTATTTTGGATAATATCTTCAAGAAATTAATTTGTGTTTACTGGAATATCCAGACCTTCAATGAATTTTTGTTTCTGGGATCTTGGAATCTCATTATTTGTAGCTGTTTAAGATCCAACAAGGGGTAAAAAATGGGGTTGAGGACTGTTAATTAGAAGCTGTGGGGAGAGGCAAGTAGATTCCCTCCTTGAAAATGGAAAACAATTTGGTTATACAAACAAAAACTTTATTCTGTTGTGTGTCTGTCTGCCTTCACAGAAGGGAGTAAGTGGAATGGGCTCAGGCTGTCAGACCCACTCCTATTTGGCCAGCACCATTACTGCTGTGCAGGAAATCTCTGGCCTGGTCTTGACAAATGACACCCTGCTTTAGAGGGTTAAGGAGGGGACAGAGCCAACAGTGTCACCAGTGTCCTAGGGAAGAACTGAGGCCAAAACTAAATAAGAGATTAAAATCCATAAGGAGAGACCACCAGAGCTGAATAGCATAACAGAAACGGTGTTTTATAAAATAAAAAAAAAAAAATTTCAGTCTTGAGGTAGCATATGGGAAGGAAGAGAAGTGAGAAAGCTGATTGGTTCCAGCTCTCTCTTGCCATTCTCTTCTCTGGGAAAATCTGGATCCTGGAGCCAGTCACCCACTTTGGTCTCAAGAACAGAAAGGTTAGATGTGATCTTTGCCATCATGTGTGGAGTTCCTATTCCAGTCACTCAGGCTCTAATGAGTTGTGGGAAAAGCTGTCCAGGTCTGATCCTCTCACAAATGTCATATCTGCCCGGAACTTCAGGCTGGTAGGTGGCTGACGTCGAAGCAGGAGTTCACCCTGGTCCTCAACAAGGGGTTCATCATAAATGGTGGAGATGAGCCCCAGGCTGGTCCCACGTGGTTTTTTGGGCTGTCCAAAAGACTGCAATTTCTCTCCATGGTATCTAAGCGAGGGAGACTCTTGGTTATATTATATTGAATGGGATGCTTCCCATCCTAAATCCTAGCATTTGTCTCAAGCCAAAATTATAAACAAATCAAAATTGTGTGGACAAGTCCCAGTCATTTTTGCTCCTTGAGCTGTCAACAAGGCCACACAAGATAAGCTGACATCCCAACACTTGTATTTCATTACAAAAGGAGACACCACTTTTATCCATATCCATAGCCCACAGACCATGAAATATCAAAGCAGCACTGTATCTTAGCCCAGGTCTGTTTCTCCCCAGTCTGAATTACTTTGAAAACGAGATGAATGAATGACAATAAAAACAGCTCCTATTTCTATTTACAATAGTTTTGTGAGGCAGGCAGAGTAGCTATCATTTTAAAGATGAGAAAAAAGACCTCAAGAAGGTGACTTCTAAGGGGTCACACAGACCCAGGTAACTGTCAATGTCAGGACTGTCACTGTCAAATCCAGATCATATGACTGCTTCCCATCCCCCTACTAAACAAGGACCAGTGGCCATCATGACCAGCTCATTAGTGAGGGATTAAAGGGGTGTGTGTGTGTGGCCCTCTAGCCCTTTCTGCCCTAAAGCCCCTTAAGTCCAGGGCATTTGATTGGGCCACGATGGGAGTAACAAGGTGACTGCCAGATTTATAGCTGACATAGCATCTGTCCATTCACTCTGACTTTATTATTGCTTATCTTTTCAAATCTTCCACAAACTCCATGACAAGAAAGTACACCAGCTCTCTAGCTTCCTACATTGTGATCTCCAAGCCAAGCTGATGGAGGGAGGTAAGGAATTCTCAAGAGCTGGGGAGGCTGGGAGCTGGACAAGCTGGCTTTGCTGCAACCTTAAGCACACTTACCCTAATCCCCGCTTACACCTGGGATTCTGCCCATCATTGTCCAGGGCCTCAGCCACTCCCGAGCAGCTACTGCCCAGGCCTTGGCCCTCAGCCCAGCCTTGTCGCTCCATCACCTTCCTTCCAATACCCTGGGGAGAGGAAAGAACAAAAGTCAAGGGTTTTCCGGCCACAAATGTAGAGAAGCAGAGAAGAGGGAATTGAAATGTGGGTTAAACATTAGGCTCACCTTTGTGTGACGCTCAAAGGAGCCAACTTGGTAGCTGACCACAGAGCCATCCTCCAGGCCATCACGAAGTCCCTCAGCCCAGCCTTGTCGCTCCATCACCTTTCTTCCAATACCCTGGAGAGGAAAGAACAAGAGTCAAGGGCTTTCCAGCCACAAATGGAGGGAAGTGGAGAAGAGGGAAGTGAAATGTGGATTCAACATTAAGCTCACCTTTGTGTGATGCTCAAAGGTGCCAACTTGGTGACTGACCATGGAGCCATCCTCCGGGCCATTACGAAGTCCCTCAATCCAGCCCTGTTGCTCCATCACCTTCCCTCCAATACGCTGGAGAGGAAAGAACAGGAGTCAAGGGCTTTCCAGCCACAAATGGAGGGAAGTGGAGAAGAGAGAATTGAAATGTGGATTCAACAATAGGCTCACCTTTGTGTGATGCTCAAACGTGCCAACTTGGTGACTGACCATGGAGCCATCCTCCAGGCCATCACGAAGTCTCTGCTCCAAGCGCATCTGGACTGAGTCACGAGCATCCTTATCTCCACCATCTAGGAAGCCAGAGCCTAATTTAGGAGGAGGCTAAAGTCCTAGCCAAAAGTATATTCAGTACAGAGACCGGGGACTGAGGCAGGCAGCTTCCATGGCACCCAGTCAGGGCTAGATTCCGCTTGTTTTGGTTTCCATTGCTGTGATCTCTTCCTGATCAGACCAGTAGGTCCCTGAGTGCAGGGAGTGTCTGACTTCTTTACCTTTCAAACTAGGCTACACTAAATAACAAAGACTGTGTATCTCCCTCAATCTATATGGGCTTCCTGAGAATCAAAGTTGTGTTTTCCCATGAGGCTTGGCCTCCTTTAAGGAAGTAACTGTGCCTGTAACCAGACCAGAAACTCCCAGAGGGCAAGAGAAAAGTTCTACCAAACTAAGTACTTTCCAGCTTCCGTCAGTCTACTCCTCAGAATGGGGGTGATTCTCAAGGATGGGATCATTATCACCCTATCAATCTGAGGTTTGGGACTGTTTCTTTTTTCTCCTTTGGCCTCTTCTAATATCTGCCTCTACTTTCTCAATCCCCAAAGGGCATTTATTTTTAGAAATGCAAAGATTAAAGACCAATAAAATCATAAAGAGTACCCTAGCTGGTACTCTTTTCACTTATTCACCAAATCATGGGGAAAAAGGATGGCCTCATTATCTCATTCCCTCTCTGATTCCATCCCATACTACATAGGGCAGGGAATTGGGCTGAAGGCAAGGAGGACTGTAAGTCACCCATGAACAGGCCATTTGCACCCCAGAGCCATGCCTGGCCAATTACCTCGATCATAATATATGCTCATATCCACATCCCAGTCATCGGCTGTTTGCTCATCAAAATCTGCAGGGACAAGACACAGATGAAGACATTTTCAATTCATATGCTGTTCCTTATAACTAGAATGTATTGCTTTTTACCTCTCAGAAGGATTGCCAATTTTTTTTGGAGGGGGGGTGGAGCAGGGCAGGGGAGTATATCTATGCTATTTAAAAAAAAAAGCTTGCTGATGCTTTAAAACAAAAACTGCTGTGGCTTCCCAGTCATAACCCCCAGACTCAAGTAGAAGCCTCCCTTGGAATAAAGCTAAGCAAAACAAACAGAAGCACTGACCATGTCTGGGAATACATACTCATTCCACATTTGTAGCCTACCATGTTGCTGCCAAGAGAAGCAAGGTATGTCTCACCATTGGTCCTCTATAGTCGAGATTGGTGGATGCACTGATGTGAGCCACATTCTGTTGTGGTCACCATGCAGACTGTTTTCCTGGTTCTGCTTCATTTTGTATCCATTCATACATGGTGTCCCAACTCTGAATTCTTGATATTTTTGGTTTCTTACAATGCAACAATAATATCTTATAGATCCATACAGTATGATTTATTCAGAAATCTCCCAACTAAAGGGCACACACTTTATTCCTACCTCCTTGCTACCATAAAAGAGCTGCTATAAAATTACTATAGGTCCTTTTTACGTCTTTGCCTTTTTTGGGATAACTTTTGATTGTTTTTTAGAATGGTTGGAACAACTGAAACAATTCACAATTCTACCAGCAATGTACCTGGCTTCCCACAGGCCCTCTAACTTGGTCTTTCAGTTTTGTTTCCTGTCACTGCTGCCAATCTGATAGGTGTATTTCTCATATTGCTACTGATCTGAACCATTTTCTCACATAGTTGCTGTAGGCTGCATTGTTTTTCTTTTTGCAAAAATCTGAAAAATCACATTTTGGGAATAGCTGAATAAATTGCAGTTATGAAATATTACTGCAATGTAAGGAATGACAAAGATAAATTCAAAGAAAAATGGGAAGACACGCATAAAGTGATACAGAATGACAAAAGCAGTACCAAAAGATACTTTCTTTGGGGCAGCTAGGTGGCACAGTGGATAGAGCACCAGCCCTGAAGTCAGGAGGATCTGAGTTCAAATCTGGTCTCAGACACTTAACACTTCCTAGCAGTGTGACCCTGGGCAAGTCACTTAGACCAAGGGAAAAAAAAAAAGATACTTTCTTCAAGAATGCAAATTAAAAAACATCATTGGTCAAATACAGTGGACAATGTTGCTACTTAAGTTGTTATGGCCAAAGCACAAATAATAAGTTACAAAGTTAAAAGACTGCACAGTCTTATAGTGGACCCAGAGGTCCTTACACTGAGCTTCCTCTGAGATCCTTGAGTACTCAATATTCAGAGAAATCAGCTGCAAGACTGGAGAACACAAGGCAGAAGCAAACCTAGCTCAGATGTTCCCTCCAGAAGCACACAGAACTAGGCCCTGACACAAAATTCTAATTCAATAAATAATTCTGGAACAATGAACAAAACAAACAAAAAGACTCCCATACTAAACAACTACAATGGATTCAGACATGCCCCAAACTCAAGCCCAGAAGAGAATGACTCCACAACATCTACAGAAAAAAGCCCAGACATAGGAGGACAAATTAGAGTTCCTAAAAGAAATGAAGAGGTTTTTCTTTTTCTTTTCTTTTCTTTTCTTTTCTTTTCTTTCTTTCTTTCTTTCTTTCTTTTTTTTTAATAATTAGATGATTTTCTAAATGAAATGAAATAGTGCTAGAAACAAGAGAACTTTGGAGGAAACACTTGGAAGGAAAATTAACTGCTGAGTTCAAGAGGTTCAAACCTTAACCACATAAGAGTTTGAAAATCAGAACGAACCAAATAGAAGTTAATGACTCCTGAGACAACAAGAAATATTAAAGTCAAAATACTAAAAAAAAAATAGAATAAAATGCAAGGCAATTCATATCAATAACCACCTACTTGGAAAATAGATTGAAAGGTAATTTAAGAATCATTGGACTACCACAAAACTGTGACATATATCCTCTGCCCTTGCCTGAAACCACCCTGGATATAATATTTCAAGAAATTATGAAAGAAAACTGCTCGGATTTATTAGAACCAAAGAACAACATGAAAACAGAATTATCCCCCGGAAGAACCCCTATGTCTTGCTCACTCATCCTGCCATGGGAAAACTCCCAGGAACATCATAGGCAAAATCTAGAGCTTCCAGACCAAAGAAAAATATACTGCTAGCAGCCTCAAGTACCAAGGACCCATAATCAGAACCACACAAGATTTAGTAGCTCCTTTAATAAGAGAACAGAGATTGTGGAACAAAGTATTCCAAAAGGCAAAAGATAATATCTTGTAACCAAGAATAACTTAGTTACCAAAAGTGGGTTTAATCCTAGAGGGTAAAAGTAGGCCTTTTTATTGAAATATATGACTTCCAAAAATTCCTGAAAAGACCAGAGCTGCATCAAGACTTTGAAAGAGAAACACAAGAGCCATGAGAAACTTCAATGCAGAGCAAGCACTTGTATTCTAATGGTACAAGTGCCTCCTCAGAACTCTGATGTTATCAGGGATCATAGAGGAACTGAATATGGAAAAAGCCCTGAAAATGGCTTTGTGGTATCTTGATGATCTTCAAAGAAGAAAGGAAAGAGGAAAAGGGGATGTACCAAAGAGATCCTATCTGCACTGATGGGGGGAGTTTGCCCACATAAATAAAATCACCAGTCTAGCCCAAAAAGGAATTTTACATTCTTGTTTAGTGGTTTTCAAGACTATACAGTCATGCACGTTTATATCTTTTTTTTTTTTTAGACTAGCCCATTATGCCAAAACAAAATGTATTTAAGAAGTAAAATGCACATGGTGGTATAGTATAAAGGAAGCATGTCAAACAGAATCCCCTGGGAGCACTTAGGTGGTCAAGCTGAAGTTCATGGGTATCCCAGTGACAGATCCATTCCTCTGCTGCCCAGGGCCCAGGTGGAATTACATCCTGTAGCAGAGCAAGAATACTGCCTTGTGGCCAGAAAACCTGCGTTTCAGACCCAACTCTGTATTTTGTGGCCCTGTGACCCTGGGCAGAGGGACTGCTCCTTTTCAGGCCCTGCACTAGGATGCCATAACCACCATGCTTTTCCCATGGTAGTAGTAACATGAACATCAGATGAGGTAATGACATACAGACCCTCTGCAAACTATAAAGCACTGAAGAACTGTGAGCCTCATTACCTCCTTCCTCTTCCTGCCAGTACTGAGCATCTGTGTAAAACACCAGCCCAGAGCCGCCTTTCTCCCATTTGAGCTCAATCTCCTCCTCAAAAAGCCGCTCTGTGGTGCGCTCCTGGCCCGTCACATCCTCATGCAAGGCTTCATGTCGCTCCCACTCCTCACATGTGTCATTATCCTGCAAGGGAAGCAGGGGGAGGATTGAGCTACTCTTATGGCCATAGGGCACCCTACAAAGGAAGGTGAAGGGGGCAAGGAAATTAGGCCAAGGCTGGTTTCTCTCAGAGGTACTATCTGGCCTCCATATCCCTCCTGACACCATGCTGCTTGAGGGTTCAACAGCGGGATTCAAATCCTTATCCTGACATTATTAACTACATTATCTTGTCATTGTTCGTTCGTGTCCAATTCTTTGAGACTTCATTTAGGGTTTTCCTGGCAAAGATAGTAGACTGGTTTGTCATTTCCTCCAACAGCACATTTTGCAGATGAGAAAATTGGAGCAAACAGGATAAAGTAACTTGCCCAGGGTCACATAGCTAGTAAGTATTTGAAGCCAGATTTGAACTCAGGTCTTCCTGACTCCAAACCCAGCACTCTATCCACTTTACCATGTAGCTGTCTTCACATTATCTTAGCTAAGTCACTTACTCAGCTTTAGTTTTCTTCTGTCAAGTAGGAATGAGAGCATTTACACTACTGACCTTACAGGATGTTGTGAAGAGTATACTTTGTAGGGGCAGCTAGGTGGTGCAGTGGATAGAGCACTACCCCTGAAGTTGGGAGGACCTGAGTTCAAATCTGGTCTTAGACACTTAACACTTCCTAGCTGTGTGACCCTGGGCAAGTCACTTAACCCCAAATGCCTCAGCAAGAAAACCCCCAAAAACAATAACAATAAAAAGAGTACACTTAGTAAATCTTATAGTGCCTATGAACTATTATTACTATTATTATTGATTCACCTTTACCTTCCAATGCTCTGAAACATAAATCTCCCATTTCAGCCAGGATGGCTGTTTCTCATGCATATCAATCTCATTCTTACCTCCAGGTCTTCGCTCAGACCATTTATTTATTGCCTTTCTCTTTCCCTTTATCTAATTCTTCCCTATCCTTTTTTATCATAATAATACCTGATATTTATATAGTGCCTTAAGTTTGCAATGTGCTTCCTATATTTTTTCCCTCGAGAGCCTTTTCAAGACACTACCTGAAGCCTTCCTTCACCTATCACCTCAGCCTACTCTCTTTCCTTGTACCCAAACTCACTACCATTATGGTCCCAATATTGGTCTAAGCAAAGCTTGAAGAATAGGTGACTGCTATTTTAAGGATTTAGAGGGTTGTTATCACATAGAAGAGAGATCAGCCTTATTCTGTTTAACTAATTTTTTTTAGTTTTTTGACTTTAATATTTCTTGTTGTCTCAGGGAGTCATTAACTTCTGTTTGGTTCATTCTGATGTTCAAAAAGTCTATTATGTGGGCAAGGTTTTGAACCTCTTGGACTGAGCAGTCGATTTTCTTTCCAAGTGTTTCCTCCAAAGCTCTCATTTCTTCTCTTGTTTCTAGCACTATCTCATTTCATTTATAAAATCATTTCAACTATTTAAAAAAAAAAAAAAGCAAAATTTTTAGGAACTCTAAAATTGTGCCTGGAGCAATGGGTAGAGGTCATAAGAGGCAGATTTAGATTTGATGTCAGGGAAAGCTTCCCAACAATCAGAGCTTGTTCCAAAGGGGAATGAACTGTCTCTGGAAGCAGAAAGTTCCCAATCACTGAAGCCTTCAAGCAGAAGATAAAGACTCCTCCTCATTGGGGATGATTTCAGTAGCCATTCTATTGGTGACTTCTGAGCCTCCTTCCTTCCAACTCTATGATGTGAACATGATTAATCCACATACCACTGGTTGGCAGCCTATAATGGGTGGGTTTTTGTTGTTGTTTTTTTAGCATGTGCCTATATTTATTTTTTTCTTAAAGCCATTTCTGAAGTCAGGCTCAGACAAATACAGTTACTGGTCTCCACTTCACATGTGTTGGTTCTACTTCATCAGGTAGACCAGAAGTTCATGGATTTTTACTTTTTTCCTGAATTACTCAATTAAAATTAGTTTCTTTTTACCTTCATTATGGAAAACTAAAGTATAGTGGTGAAGACAGGAATCATACAAAGACAGTTGGATTTGGGAATCAGGAGAGCTGGTTTCAAATCTCTAATCACTCTTAACCCTTACATTAACAAGAGAAAGTCACAACTTCTTAAAGTCTTAAGTTTCTTCATTTAGTAATGTGGGCCTAGGCACAGTACTTAAGAGTGCTGGATTGGGAGTCTGGAAGATACAGCTTCTTGAATTCAAATCTGGCCTCAGACATTTACTAGACACTTACTAGGTGTGTCACCTTGGACCAATTACTTCACCCTATTAGCATCAATTTCCTTACTTATAAAATTTTAAAAAAAAATTGTAAAATGAGTTGAAGAAGGAAATAGCAAACCATTCCAGTATTTTTGCTAAGAAAACCCCACATGGAGTCATGGAAGGGTCAGACACAGCTGAAATGACTGAACAATATTGTAGTATCTGCTTCAGAAGACTGCTGGAAGGCTGAAATCTTAAATGTGCTCTGTGCATATAAGTTATTATTATTAAGAATAGAAATCCATAACTATGACAGATTGGGCAACTTGTTATAGTGAAAAGAGCTTCTGAGAATTAAGAAGCCTGACTCCACCATTATAAAATGAGAATATTTATGCTTGTACTGCTAAACTCCAGGACAGCTATGAGGATCAAATCAGAGAACATATATGAAAGCAAATGGAATTAATTCATCATAACAGTGGTAATTAATAATAAATGACTGGGCCTTTTGGCGTGGTCAGCCAGGACATGACAATGTCATTGAACTCACATCATCTGAATGAGACTCCTCTCCGTCTTCCTTTGGCCCTTCTTGGGTCTCAGTTGTGATGGGCGTGGGCAAGGCTCCTTGAGGGGCTTCTGGGATTTCCTCCCCCCGTGCTGTGTACACCAGTTCTTCCTGTTCAACAGTCTCTGAGTCTTCATACTCAAAGGGCACATTGCCGTATCGCCGGGAGGAGCCTGTTTTGGGGAACTGCAGCTGCAGCTGTGTAATGATGCGGGGGGGCAGACGACAGGCTCGAATCAGCTCTAAGAAGATACGCATTGGGGTGCCCACGTTCCCATTGGGCATCAAGGCTGGAGGGTTCAGTTCTGGTAGTTGCGTAAGGTCAGCCAGTGTGAAAGCTTCACTCGTGGCCCTTCTCCTATGCAACTCCTTCCGGGTCTTGAAAGGAAAGGGATCAACACCTTAGAGAAAGATAAGAAAAAACCTTGAAACGCACAAAATAATTGTGTATAGACATATGGACAGAATGAACTCCCACCTCCACAGCTCTGAGTTAAAAGGCTGCTTTTAAACCCCTCAGATGGATTCTCTGTACCTTAGATATGTTGTTGAATGGTTGGTGTGCCTAGCCTGGGACCCATTTACATCGTGGCTCTACCAGCCATGTGAACTGTGTGACTTTGGCCAAGCTACTTATCCTTGACAGGTCTCAGTTTCTTCATCTGAAACATGAAGAGGTTAATTAAGACAAGCTGTAAGATCCCTGCCAGCTCTATGTAACTCATTGTGGGGCTTCTTAAACTTTTTTCCACTTATGACCCCTTATCATTTGAGAAATTTTTATATGACCCTGGATATATAGGTATATAAAATATGTATACATATCAAAATTTACTGATGGATCATAGCTTTGTGACTCCCACAATCAGGTACGAGACCCCATGTGGGATCACAATCCATGTTTAAAAAGCTGGAAGGTATTATATGTTCTTTTGAAGTCCAAATGAGATGCCACCTCTTCCATGAAATATCCCCAGCAGATTTCTCATTCCATTTTCCCTGTACCTATCCTTCACACTTACCGGCTCTGTCATGTATTAGTTATGACAATATATGTTTTTTGCATTAAACTGGAATCTCTTCAAGAATGTCTATGTCCTTATATCCCAAAGAGATCTTAAAGGAAGGAAAGGGACCCACATGTGCAAGAATGTTTGTGGCAGCCCTTTTTGTAGTGGCAAGAAACTGGAAACTGAATGGATGCCCATCAATTGAAGAATGGCTGAATAAATTATGGTGTATTATTGTTCTGAAAGAAATGACCAACAAGATGATTTCAGAGCGGCCTGGAGAGACTTGCATGAACTGATGCTGAGTGAAATGAGCAGAACCAGGAGATCATTATACATGGCAACAACAAGACTATATGATGATCAATTCTGATGGACATGGCTCTCTTCAACAATGAAATGTTTCAAACCAGTTCCAATTGTTCAGTGATGAAGAAAGCCATGTACACCGAGAGAGGGATCTGAATGTGAACCACAACATAACATTTTCATGCTCTCTATTGATGTTTGCTTGCATTATGTTTCCCTTCTCGGATTTTTTTTTCTTGTAGATCTGACTTTTCTTGCACAGCAAGATAACTGTAAAAATATGTATACACATATTCGATTTGTCAAGTATTTTAACATAATTAACATGTAGTAGACTTCCTGCCATTTAGGAGAGGGGTGGGGACTAGGGGGGAAAAATTTGTAACAGAAAGCTTTGCAAGAGTCAATGTTGAAAAATTACCCAAACATATGTTTTGCAAATAAAAAGCTTTAATTTAAAAAATTTTTTTTTAAAAAGAATATCTATGTCCTACTGCTATTTTTCTTCCCAGTGCCCAGTACAGTTCCTTGAGCCCAATAGTAGATTGTGTGTGTGTGTGTGTGTGTGAGGGAGTATTAGGAAGAGGCCTCTGACCTTATGAGAACATTTTTTCTAAACCCCTTGTTTTGCTGAAGATGAAACCAGGCTAGAGAATAAGTGGCTTGTGAAAGGTCACTTCATGAATTCCAGTTCTATTTTTCAATAAGTCTATGGAATTCTGTCTTTCTATAGAGGGAGGGGGTGAGAATAAAGCCCTCATTTCTTTCTGTCACTTACCCTAATTAAGGGGGATTATTAGAGAAGTGATGTGAACTGGTCTAGTGCTCATTAGTGGGAGAAAATAAGAGAGTTCAGGAGAAGACCTTTAGAAAAATGAAGGCTTACCTCAACCCAAAACTTTTTAAATTTTAAGTGGAAATCTATCCTGATGTTGGTTAGTATCCAGTTTGTTTTCTTATTGCTAATTCTTCTGTCTAGACCTAGAATACTATCCTGTTGTGCCAGGACTCCTGTCTGCTTGCATTCTAAGATACCAAGACAACAGGAGCATAGGATTGATTTAAGAAAATGGAGCATCTCAATACTGCTTTTCTACATTCCTTCTTGGGAGTATGTTGTAGTGGGAACACTTGATTTGGAGGCAGAGTACCAAGTTAAAATCTTATCTTGACCATTTGACCAACAAGCATATATTAAGCACTTATTTTTGAGTCATTGTGCATTTGTACAAGATCCTTTCCACTTCCCGCACCTCATTTTTCTCATTTGTAAAATACGAGTGATGGAGTTAGATCATAGCCAGGAACACTCCTGCTGAGATCCTACCTCATTTTTCTGCCCTCCCTTCTCCCAAAGCCCTGCTTCTGGCTGTTCCTCAAGACTTCTTCAGATTCCTATCCTTCCTGGCCTTAAGTCCCAATTAAAATTCCAACTTTCACCGTTCCCTTCCCCAACTCTTCAGTTCTAGTGTCTTCCCTCCGTTAATTATTTCCTATTCATCCTGTTTACAACAGCTTTGTTTTTGTAGCTGAGTCGTGCCCACCTCTTTTCAAACCTGTGGTCCTTGGGGTTTTCCTCGCAAATATAACTGGAGTGCTTCGTCAATTCCTTCTCCAGAAGATGAAGGCAAACAGGTTTATGACTTGCTAGTATTTGAGGCTGAATCGACCGGACTCCGGGCCCAGCCCTATTCATTGGGCCATGTATCAGTCCTGCACTTATTGCCTATAGATTGCCCTGGATGCATTTGTTTGCATGTTGCCTCCCTCTTTAGAGTGTAAGCACCTGGAGGGCAGGAATTGTTACATCTTTTTGTATTTCCGGAGCTTAGCAGAGGGCTTGACACACAGCAGAAGCTTAATAAGTGTGTACTGATTGATAGATCGGGGCGTTGAAGTCCCAGGGTCTGAGGCGGTCCTTACCTGCCTCTTCCATGGGGAGCCGGAGCCTGCGGATGCGGCAGCGTCCGGGCAGCCAATTCCCCTGCGAATCGAGCCAAGGGCGACCCGAGTACATGCGGAGGAACCGCTCGGCCTGGGCCTGCCCCCGCACCGAGATCACGCAGCAGCAGGTGGCGGGAGGGGCTGCGGCTGAAGACAGAGCAGGAGCCGCTGGCAGATCAGAGGACAGGGCCGGGGAGGCTGGCGAGGCCGGGGCTGGGACATGAGCGGAATCGCAAGCTGAGGCTGGCGGGGCTGAGCCGGAGGCCGGTTCCTGGGCCAGAGCCCGCTCAGGTCGGTGCCGATAGTGGAAGCAGAGGAAGCCGGCATCTCGGCCAGCGCGCTGCTCCCGGAATTGGCTGAAGTAGTTCCTCAACTGGGCCGAGCGCAGACCCGCGGGAATCCCGCTCACCACCAAGTATACGGGAGCTGAGGTCTCAGGTACCACTGCGGCAGCACTGGGCACCGCCATCTTGGATGATCACATGACACAGGCCACCTCGGGATCTCGCGAGAAGAAGTGGTGAAACTAGGAGGGTGATAATTCAAAGCCGCGATTGCGTCACTTCCTTGACCCCAGAATCCGAGATCAATAGCCCAATAGCCTCGAAAGGGGTCAAGGGCTGGACTGGAGCGCCTCCTGTAGGCCGGGAAACGGCTTCGGAGGAAGCGGCTCCACAGACTCCTGGAAAAGTTTCTTTGTGTGTCAAATACGCCCAGGATTTTACGCAAACGTCTTTCCCTTCTTCACCTGAACCGTAACCTGCTAGTCATGCGGGATCCCCAGGCAGAGACAGGGGACCTTGATTTTGTTATTATTGTCATTTTGACTCCAGCACTTGGGGAACGCCTGACACGTGGGTTCCCCGGAAGTGGAAACAGGTTTGAAGCACTTTGTTGATCAGCAATCCCCCACACACCTTTAACCTGTTCCTTGAGCCCCCATCACTGAATTTCTTTTGAGTAGCGTGTCCAGAGAAGATTAGCTGTAAGCAAAAGATATTTCATCCACCACAAGTAACTAGAAAGGTTCTCCAGAGACATGGGGGTTGAGGTTCGGAATTGGAATATATTTTCTTGGTGTTAAACATCCATCAGCAAAGAAGCAAATGTACCAAAGAGACAAGCTTTGGTAGTGATGGACTTGAAGTCAGGAAGACCTAGATTCAAATCCTGTCTCTAAAAGTAGTTCTGTGAGCTTATTCCTCAATTGATTTTCACTCAGTTTTCTCATCCTGTAAATGAGGGTGTATACACACACACACACACACACTCACATACAGTGCTGTGTGGGACATTCAGGCCCTCATCTTAATAATCAATACTTCAGAGGCATCTCAAGGTAAAGAACAAAGGCTTTATTCAGGAACTCATGAGTACCCGGCGGTCCCACAAAGGATCAATACGCAGTCCAAAGTCAGGAGAGCCACTGTCTGCTGTCCGTTACATCCCTGGGAACTTTATACAGTCCAGAACAAAGAAAGTCCCAAGCCCACCCCTCTTTTCTTTTCCATACATTCTAATTGGTTATATATGCTTTACTTTCCTTATTTAGGAACTGGAATGTTGACAGCTTATAAATCAGACTATTTTCTGCCTTCCCTTCAACCCCGGAAAGCCAAACTTAGGCCCTCAGGCTTTGTCTAATTTAGTCTATAGTCCTGAGAGATCTTCACTCCAATTGTCACACTCAATACTTTTGAAAATCTAAAAGCACTTTATAAATGTCAATGATGCTGATGATCAAGAATGGCACATGCTTAGGAAACATAAAACTAGGACAAATAAGCTGATTAGCTTAAAATCTGGAATAATTGAGGTGCAGGAAAAAAAGGCACTAACTTAGGAAGGAGGTCCAAACCATCAGGTGCACTACCTCTGTGGTCTTAGTCACTTATCCCCTATGAACTTCAGTTTTCTTTTTCCTTTTTTCCTTCCCCCCCATCTTATTAGTCTTTAATTATTTTTTTATTAAAGCTTTTTATTTGCAAAACATATGCATGGGTAATTTTTCAACATTGACCCTTGCAAAGCTTTCTGTTACAAATTTTCCCCCCTAGTCCCCACCCCTCCCCTAGATGGCAGGAAATCCACTACATGTTAATTATGTTAAAATACTTAACAAATCAAATATGTGTATACATATTTGTACAGTTATCTTGCTGTGCAAGAAAAGTTGGATCTACAGGAAAAAAAAATCTGAGAAAGGAAACATAATGCAAGCAAACATCAATAGAGAGCATGAAAATGTTACTTTGTGGTCCACACTCAGTTCCCACATCCCTCTCTCTGGGTGTATATGGCTTTCTTCAGTGAACAATTGGAAGTGGTTTGAAACATTTCATTGTTGAAGAGAGCTATGTCCATCAGAATTGATCATCGTATAGTCTTGTTGTTGCCGTGTATAATGATCTCCTGATTCTGCTCATTTCACTCACCATCGGTTCATGCAAATCTCTCCAGGCCTCTCTGAAATCATCCTGCTGGTCATTTCTTACAGAACAATAATACTCCATGACTTTCTTTTACCATAATTTGTTCAGCCACTCTCCAATTGATGGGCATCCATTCAGTTTCCAGTTTCTACCACTCCAAAAAGGGCTGCTACAAACATTCTTGCACATGTGGGTCCCTTTCCCTCCTCTAAGATCTCTTTGGGATATAAGCCTAATAGAAACACTGCTGGGTCAAAGGGTATGCACAGTTTGATAACTTTTTGAGCATAGCTCCAAATTGCTCTCCAGAATGGTTGGATCAGTTCACATGAACTTCAGTTTTCACATCTATAAAAGGAAGGAATTGAACTAAATGGCCTCTTTATTTCTTCCAGCTCTAGATCTATAATCCCATGTTTTGGCTTTGTTGGCTACCAGTACTGAATTGTTTCTGCTGCCATCTGCTGGTCTTTTATCTAGGTTATGATTTTTTCTTTTTTTAGGACTAGTATTCGTATCACCTTTTCCCTCCCCCACAACAAGTCCATAGATAGATATATAGGGGGAGTTGAAGGGCATCCATGAACTTGGTTAAGAACATAAATATAATTTTTTCATAATCATGTGTATTTTATTTTATACTTTAAAGCATTCTCAATACATAGGTTTTACCAGGTTGCCAAAGAGTTTCATGTCAGAAAAAAGTTTAAGAACCCCAACTCTAAGAAAAGATAATCTAGGCATTGCTAGGTGGCACAGTGGATAGAGCACCAGCTCTGAAGTCAGGAGGACCTAAGTTCAAATCTGGCCTCAGACACTTAATACTTCCTAGCTGTGTGACCCTGGGCAAGTCACTTAACCCCAATTGCCTCAGCAAAAAACAAAAACAAAAAAAAAAAAAAAAGAAGAAGAGATGGTCAGCCAATTTGTCATTCTATAATCCTAGGCTATATCATGGCACATTAAGCTAGGGGAGTCATCAGATACTTTTAAAGTCTAAAACATTAGTTTAAAGTTTAAAATCTTTTTCTTACTAGGGGCTCTTAGTCCAAACTCATGTCAGTTATGGATTCTTAATTTCTTTTGACTCATAAACTCTTTTATGGGAGTTTATGGGAGACTTGGATTGGGTGCCTTTTAGGTCATTCTGTGAACTCCACAGTATGAGTATGAGTCTTCAGAGTAGATCAAGGCTGAAATTCTTTTCAAATCTCATAATGACAGTGATTGCCATGGAAATCAACTAGATATTAAGGCCGAAGAGAGAGAGGTACAGCTGGTAAAGCTGGACCCAGTTCCCAGAGACAATTTATTCCTTACATTATAGTGTATTCATACACTTTCTGCTGCAATCAGAACTGCATTCCCTTTGCTTCCTCTACCTCAAAAACTGAAATTCTCAACTCCATTTTTTTCTTTGTTTCTTTCTCTAATAGGACTCTGAGAGACTAAATGAGAAAATTAGTGACACTTTTGGTCTAAAGACAGTCAAGATTCTTATTAACAAATCCTAACCAGGCACGACTGAAATTTATGTGAAAATGGGTGAGCTACTGGACTTCAATGTTATCATCTGTCAAGTTGGGAGATTGGACCAGATTGCTTCTAAATTAACTATAGTTTTCCACTTCTGACAGTTTATATTCTAGGGTCCCACCTAACCTTACATGTTATATTTTGTGCTTTATAAACTGCTTTTGCTGGTGGTGATGAAGATGATGATGATGAATAGAAAGATGAGGGTGTTTGTTTCCCAAGCACCCCTAGACAAAGCTGACTCAGTTTTAATAACTTAAGTCTTTCTCCTCCCCTGCCTGGAGTTGCTGGTGAGTCACCTCCCTAGCTTGGAGCTGAGGGCAATGAAGTCACTGAGGAAGTAGAATCAGGCTATAAACACTATATGAGCTGACTCTACAGCACTTGACCCCAACTATGACTCAAGCCTGTCTTCCTCCTATAAGTCCAGAAGAGACTGGTGTAAAATGATGTGTCTCTGGCTTATTCCTAGCAGCCATATCACTAAATGGGTGGTTGGCAGTATATCACCTTTTTTTTTTTTTCTCACAGCATCCTTAGTAGAAAGTCTTGGGACCCTCTAGGATTCTATGCAAAAGAAAAAAGCCCAGTCTTAATACAGAAGGGGAGGGGAACAATATAACAAGGATACAGAATCAGGAAGTAGACACAATTATGAACACTCAAGCTGAACAGAGCTAAACTTATCAGTGTTGGAGTAATGGAGTATGCATTGGGAGGGGGAGGAAGAATATAGTAAAGAAAATTGTGGGATTAGTCAGGGAAGACTCCTAAAGATCATGAGTGTTAGGGCAATAGAGAGGAATGATCTTTTGTTGAGAGGGACTCATTCAGTATTAGGATGAGCAACAAGTTTGGGGCTTATACATGGGCAGGAAAAAAAAAGCTACTAGCTGCCTTTTTCTATTTTTGCTGAGTAAATTCCCCAAGTATCATTTTCTTGGATTAACTAAGGTTCTGAAAGAATCGAAAGGAATTTTCTTTTACTAATTCAAAGAGAGCTGAGGAGAAGGCAGGCAAAAAGACAGACATGGTACTGGAAGACTTCTCTTGTTGACAGGACATCCATTATCGTGTGTTTCAATCACAAAAGAGCTAAGGAAGATGATATAGAAGAGGAAAATCCTTCAGAGAAACTGAATTTCAGTGGAGAATCAATAGAGAATAGCTCAGCTCAGACCAGAAGAGGGCAGTACAGTGGAGAGAATAAACTAGAAGACAGTCCCCTAGGAGTATAAGAATAAAGAAAGCACTCTACCAAACTCCTTATCTGACACTTAAACCAGAAAGAGATAAAGCAGAGAATGAAAATCATAGACAAAAATCTTTAATGAATAGTGACATTAAAATATTAGCAAAGGCACTACAATAATTTTTTTTTCCCTTTTGGGAGGTAATCAGGGTTAAGTGACTTGTGCAGGATCACACAGCTAGTGAATCTCTGAGATCTGGTTTTAACTGATTTTAACTTCAGGACTAGTGTTCTATTTGCTATGCCACCTAACTGACTCAAGTAATGTATTTTTAAAAAAATTATTCACTGTTACTGGGCTAGATTTATGTCAAGATAGAAAATAATATTTCATTAGTCAGTCAGTAAACACTTAATAAACTCCAACTATATGCTAAGTAGATAGGGGACTTGGTAAAAAGATTGCTGGATCTGGGGTCAGGAAAACTAGAGTTCAAATATGACTCAGACACTTACTAACTCTGTGAACCTGGGCAAGTTTTCCTTAATTCACTGGAGAAGTAAATGACAAACCACTCTAGTGGTCCCAAGAAGACCTCATAAATAGTACTGACATCATAGGTCCACAGGGTCACGAAGAGTTAGATGTTACTGAACAACTGAACAATAACAAGTATGTCGA
>JAJPUD010015417.1:0-37488 GCA_023553655.1 Myrmecobius fasciatus
GGGGAAGGACTCAGCCCTGTCATGGCAAAGTAGGGAAGAGCTGGGGAAGGACTCAGCCCTGTCATTTCCTTTCCTTCAACCTGGAAGGATTTTCCTTTTTCTTTCCTTCTTTTTCTGTCTATTTTTTAAATTGCCACCAACTCTCCTTCGGTAGGGAGAATCTTGGCTCCATTTTGCCCCCAGTATCGCTGAGGCACGGAGAGACTGAGCAAGGCAGTGGTGACAGTGCCAAGCCTTGTGCCCCCAAGATTTGCTACTGCCTGGTTCCCATCTCAGGAGCAGAGTATAGCAGAGCTCTGGGGGCACCCCTAGGTAAAGGCAGTTGCTATTTCCTATTTCTTGTGGGGCTCATTGCTGGAGAGAGCGTTCTGTGTTTGGCTGGATGAGCTGTCCAGGGTGTGCCACACTCAGCTTTCCAAGGTAATTGCAAGGTCTTCCTGCAGTAAACAAACCATTAGCAAGGGTCCCACGTGAGGCAGCCACAAAAGGCAGCCCAGTTTCCAGGACCTGGGGCTGAGCCGTGCCAGGTGCCCCTGGCCCTGGGTCTGCCCCTTGGAGCATCAAAGTGCTTACAGTCGTTCTTCTGCCAGCATGCTGACATGCCTTCCCCACGGCCCTTTGATTTGCCAGACTCCGAGTGAAGTGGGATTAAGAGAGGAGGTTGCCTGTGTTGTATATTCCCTTCTAAAGACGGGAGACTGTTTCCAGCGTGCCTCTGCTGACTGGAAGGGGTGTGCAGAGATGGATCCCTTCGGGGTTCATCTTGGACTCTTCCCTGCCTCTGCTTGGCAACTTGGACTTATCTCCTGTGCGTTAGAAATGGTCAGAGGAAACTGAAGTCTTCCTTTCAAATGCTTTCCAATGTATCACAGTGCTTCCAATGAGAGATAGATAGCCTTTGTCTTCTTGTATGTGGCACACACAGGCGACGAAACGCTTTTACATGTGGAACTGAAGTGTCTGTGCTAAACTATATGTTTGTATCCTTGTTTCTCCTCCCCCACCTCCAACCCAACTCCTTTTTGTGGGGGGAGAGGGATGAGGCAATTGGGTCACCCAGCTAATAAGAGTTAGGTGTCAGAAGCCCAGTTTGAGCTCAGGTCCAGTGCTGTATCCACCGAGCCATCTAGCTGCCCCTCCACCCTAACTCTTAACCATAACTAGGATGGGACACCAAATTTAGAGGGCATTGATAGCATTTGCAGTCCAACAACAGGGCATAACCCCTAGTTAGTGAGAATGAAGCTCCTCTCTACTCCCATTCTGTTTCACCCATCCTGAGGTCTCATCCAGGTCCTCAGGTCTCTTATCATCACTCACTCACAAAAGACTCCTTTTGGGATGCTTGTCCTGGTTTAGAGTTCCTGGTTAGAGCTCTCATTCCTGGCATTCTGCCTCCCACCTTACTAGGTGCTCAATAAATATGTACTTCTTCAATGAATGGATGAATCTTTATCCTTACAGAGAGGCCCCAACTTTGAAAGCAGAGTCTTTCCTTGTAGTTACTCTCAGGGCCTTGTGTGGGGGGCATTTTTGACTTTGAAATATTTCAGTCAAAGAAGTTAATTCACTTTAAGTGAGTTTACTTTTGGAAGAGAAAAGATTACTGCAGTATTTTTGGCCCTGGCCCTCAAATTCTTCTAACCCTTTACTATAATAAGCAAATTGAGCAGATTAAGGACATATTCTGCTGCCAAACAGCTTTCTGAACTGTGCACAACTACCCAGGGTGACATTTTTTCTGTGTAAAAGGTTGTGTGGGTTCTGTGAGTTTCTCTGCTTTTTTTAGCTCTTCCTGTCTTATTGTGTTTGAAGTATCTTTGTGGTGACCTGTTGGGCTCGGATTCTTCCATATGGAAGTGTTTCTTTAACTTTTTAATCATTTCTTTGGGGGGAGTGGAAAGGCTGGGTGTGGGGGGGAAGAGTTTCAATCCGATTTGCAGATGTGGCTCTGGTTTTGGTTGGAAGTGGAAGTCTGCAGTAGTAAGGGCTTATGGAGCGGTGAGTCAGACCAAAACCAGCCTGGAAAGAGAAGGGCCAATCCCAAGTGTACCAGCCGACCAGTCACCAGCCTATATGGCAGAAAACATGGGCTTTGTATGATCCATTGCTTCATTCCTCCCCCAAGTTAGTTAATGCCTTTTCCATTTCTAAGACAGAAGATGTTTTCCCTGGCGACAATGAGCAAATGATTTTTTCAGTGTCCCATGGAAAATCCTTAGAGGTCCTTCTATGGGAAGGCTGTCCTGAGTCTTTTTAAAAAAAATTACATAGACCCTCATTTCTCTCTCCTTCACAGTCATCTCATGCTCTCCACACCCCATTTTTCAGTATGCCCGAGTGAACCTTTGATTCCCTGGGTTTAAAAAAAAAAAAAAAGTGTTGCAAAAACCCCTCTGATTCTTCCATTTCCCTGTGTTCTTTTGGACCAGATTACACAATCAGACTGTTCAGAAGGCAATGTGTGATCTTCTGAGGACTGTTTGTCCTGCGGGAGCTAGCAATTGTCGAGATTGCCCCAAAGCTCCTGACCCAAACACACACTTAGTTGGCTGGAAATGTCCATCAGTTGTGAGTTAGCCTTGTCGACTTAACTCCCACTCTCAATTCTTCCTTTCCTATTCCTTCCCTGCCCCCACTCTATCCTCACCATTGAATTCAAAGATTTTTTTAATTCTGAAGATTCAGTGAGCAGGAACCACATAGCAACCGCTTAGATTAGGCTCACAGCACCTCAGTGCTTTTAGGGGCAGTATAAGGCCTAGTAGAAAGTATCTAATTGAAAACTAGAGCTCTTCGATTGTAGTCTCAGCTGCTTTGGTATATGAACTTGAGCAAATTAGTTAACCTCTCTGTCTATCCTCCCAGACTCCATGAAATAAAGATGAGGCTTATTCCCACTTCTAGATTCTATGTATACCTGGGATAGATGTGATTGGGAGAATAGACAAGCAACCCAGTGGTCAGTCTGGAGATGCAGATTGGAACAGGACAGCTCATTCGTCAAGAAGTATGTTCCTCATTGAGAAGAAATCTAGGCCCTGGGAAATGACACCATGGAGGTGGGACCCTAGGAGAGGTAGCTGGGAAATGCTGTTTGGCCACTGCTGGAGGAGAAGAAGATGAGACATACCATGCTCAATTTGCCGGCTGTAGTTTTGGCTCTGCTCACATTATAAGCATAGGTATGCACTTTGACAGGTGTGATGTTATGTAAAGACACTGGACTAGAAGTCAGAGCACCTGAGTTCTAGTGCTGACTATATTATTGCATATATATCTATATATGTAGAGAGAGACATATATGTATATATTTAGTATGTATGTATATGTGTATGTGTCTATATATACACATATATAGGCACATGCTTTCTCATTTATATGTACATATATGTGTGATGTGCATATATATATATATACATATATATATATATACATATATATATATATATATATATATATATATAAAATGAGAAAGTGTGTGTGTGTGTGAGAGTGAGTAAGAGAGAGAGAGACCTTGAACAGGTCATTGAACTTTGTTTCCTCATATGTAAAACAAGAGGGTTGGGCTTAATCTCTAAGCTAAATTCCTTTCAACTTTAAATCCATCATTCTATAACAGAGGATGACTTAAGTCTTCAGTTGTTTAAATGCTTCAGTTATGGAAAAATTCATGAAACCTTGTTTTCAGTTAGAGAAGCTTGCCCTCTAACTCATTCTCAGTAAAAGATTGGCTAACAAAGAGATATATGAAGTACCTGTCTGTTCAGTAGCTCCATTCTTCTTTGGTACAAGACTTAATTGCTTACCTCCTGAGATAACATTGCATGAACCCTTTCTCCTCTCCACATTGAGATGGGTCAATGTTGATGAGAACCATAACAGGAAGGGTTGGGAGAGCTAAATTCACAGTTTGATAGCCATTCCTGGGGTTGGGTAACTAGGGCTTTTTTGTAGAATGCCAGCAGATAAAGGTACCCTTACAATAATCCTCGGACACCTATGCCATGGGGTACAACAGCCTCTTGCACTTTAGCCTAACCCCAGGCTTCCAGCCATAGGGTCCCATCACAGTAACTTCCTTCTCCCAGGATCTACCTTCTAGATGCAGCTAAGTGGTATAGTGAACAGAATGCTAGAGTGAGGAAGACCTAAATTCAAATCCAGTCTCAAGACATTTAATAGCTTTGTGATCTTGAGCAAGTTATTTAACTTTGTTTGCCTCAGTTTCCTCAACCCTAAAATGAGGATACCAATACCACCTATCTCCCAGGATACCAGAGAATTAAATGAGGCAATATTTGTAAAGCACTTTGCATAGTGCCTGGCACATAGTAGGTACTATATTCTTTCCACCTTCTCCCACTGTTATGTACCCATTCTTGTGCCCAAGGGGAAATCCATTTGAACAGAGAAGAAGCTTCCTTGGTAAGATAAGTATAGAAATCTTAATTGTTTGAGATCCTCATTAGTGGGAGATTTTAGATATAATTTAATTTGAACCCCAATTAGTTCTTCCTACATATTTAAGAAATTAGAGTACTAGTTGGATTCATATTGTAATAGTACTGAATAGTGGGCTTGGCTGGGATATGTTGTGTTTTTTTTTAAACAAGCAAACCCGTTTTATGTATATACATGAATATTCCTCATTATATTGATAATCTCTCTAGAATAAGAAGCAATGGGATAGAGAGTGGAATTTAAGAAATATAAAAACAAAAGATAAAATAAATTTTATACATAAATGTGCAATATACATACATATATGATGAGGTTATAACCAGCAGTTTACATTTTACAAAGTAAATGAAACATGGAATCATCAGTATCTTTGTTCAGCTTAACATTTGATGGAGAATGACACAAAATAGCTTCAATCATAATGACTTTGTATCAGGACACATACTTATGGATTGGCTACATTATTACCTATTTCCTCATTACATATAAACATAGTATTGTGCTGTCTTTCTGAAGTAATAGGATAGCAATTTTTGCTACAGAAAATGCATACTTTCTACCATGTTCTTCAAAAGCATACTATCTATCATAATGCACAAAGCGTAGTGGTCATAATTGAAGAATTCTGGGATGTGTTTTCTAAACCCTTCTATCCCCTTCAACTGAATCTGCCTCAGGCAGAAGAACTCTTGAAATTCTGACAACTAATGCAGGTGCTTTCATGGCATCATGAGTCTATCTAGTCAAATGCCCTCATTCTAATACAGAGAGGGCATATAGCTAATAAGTAGCAGAGCCAGAATTTAAATATGTCTCTTTTAATCATCATTTTTATGTTCCTCAGAGGATACTTGATTTAGAGCTAGATGGATGCTAGAATCATAGATCTAGAACTGCAAAGGGATCTCAGAGATCATCCTTCATTTTACAGATATGAAAACTGAGGCCTCAGGTCACATGGGTGGTAAGTGGCAGATGTCTTATTTTAACTTGTGTTTCATGATTCCTAAGATCAACAAGAAAGTCTAACACCCTGCCTCCCTGCAAGGATCTCAGGTCATCTAATCCAGCTTTCTCAGCAAGTCAAGTGACTTTTCCAAAGGTATTAGAGGTTGTAAATAGCAAAGCTGGGACTGGAACCCAAGTCCTTCTCACTCTGAGTCTGGCTTCTTACACTGTGGGTCACATCTCCTGTGGGATCTGAATGTGGGGCTTGAAAAATTATGACTTATTATCAGTAAACGTTGATTATGTATCCTTATATGCTTATATACATAGGGTCATAAAAAATTCCAAAAAAGGTCACAATTAGAAAAAGTTTAAGAAGCCCTGCTCTAAGATACGTTGTCTTAGTCCATACCCTTTATGAAGGTGCCCTGCAGGAACTGGATCAAAAGAGAAATATGTTTATGCTAACCCACTACCAGAAAATCAGCTATAATTAGCCAGAGCCTATTTCTCTCTCTCTTCCCCAACACATACACATACACATTCCAGTCAGGATTGCCACAGTGGTCATCTCCCTGCCTCCTAATAGGATCTACTTTCCAAATAAGGTCCTTAGAAGAAAGTATCATCTGGCCTATTCAGAGTTTACACTGAGCCACCAAAAGGTTAATTGCTCTTCCCTTAGATATACAGAATGTTTAAGTTAGGAGCCCATAATGGGACACAGAAGTGTTTGTGTTCAGGGATGTTTTATGGATAACAAGACTTGAATGGGATGAAAATGGTTTCAGCATTGTTTGGATCCAACCCAAGATTGAGCAGCCCAGTGTGATGTCTGAAAGTTATTTGGGTTGGGTATTCTCTTTTGTTTTCATCGAGGAATTTAAATCTCTAGGTATGTAGCTGGGCCACAGCACACCACCAGGAACTGACAGCACTGTGGTGTGAAAAATATGAATGGGCAACAAGGGGCCATTTGTCATGATGGGAGCCTTAGGTTTTGGGTGCTGTTCCAACTAAAAGCCAAGCTTTGGAGTTGTGTGGCAAACCTTAGGTTCTTTTACTATTTTTCAAGTGTTTAGGGGGGAGTGGGAGAGGTTTTAGCAATGACTACCCATGTTTCCAAAGGACCTAGGCTGGAGCATGTTCCTGATGGGAAGGTGATTGACATGAGGTGTAGAAAGTGATATGCATTTTTTAGATATGGTCTGTGTATTCATTTTCCTTGATTGTGTTTTTTATAAAAGCTTTTTTTTTCTTTCAGTTTTTAATTGGGGAAGGGGGTTATGGGAAGAGTACCTTTAGCAATAGTGAAGCCAAAAGAAAGAAGGCCATCTTAACTTTTTTTAATGTATAGAGAAGAAGAGAAGGACAAGCAAGATAGTTTTGAAAGTAACATATAGAATGTACATACTTTTAAAAAATAATATTTTATGCAAATTAATACAACCCTGAGGTACCACTACACACCTGTCAGATTGGCTAAAATGACAGGAAGATAATGACGGATGTTGGAGGGGATGTGGGAAAACTGGGACACTGATACATTGTTGGTGGAACTGTGAATGGATCCAGCCATTCTGGAGAGCACTTTGGAACTATGCTCAAAAAGTTATCAAACTGTACATACCCTTTGACCCAGCAGTGTTTCTATTGGGCTTATATCCCAAAGAAATCATAAAGGAAGGAAAGGGCCCCACATGTGCAAGAATGTTTGTGGCAGCCCTTTTTGTAGTGGCTAGAAACTGGAAACTGAGTGGATGCCCATCAATTGGAGAGTGGCTGAATAAATTATGGTACATGAATATTATGGAATATTATTGTTCTGTAAGAAACGACCAGCAGGACGATTTCAGAGAGACCTGGAGAGACTTGCATGAACTGATGCTAAGTGAAATGAGCAGAACCAGGAGATCATTATACACAGCAACAACAATACTATGTGATGATCAATTCTGATGGACATGGCTCTCTTCCACAATGAAATGTTTCAAACCACTTCCAGTTGTTCACTGAAGAAAGCCATATACATCCAGAGAGAGGGATGTGATGTGAAATGTGGACCACAACATAACATTTTCATGCTCTTGATTGATGTTTGCTTGCATTGTGTTTCCTTTATTTGATGTTTCTTTCTTGTAGATACGATTTTTCTTGCACAACAATGAAAAGTGTGGAAATATGTATACATATATTCGATTTGTCAAGTATTTTAACATAATTAACATGTAGTGGATATCCTGCCATCTACGGGAGGGGTGGGGAGTAGGGGGGGGAAATTTGTAACAGAAAGCTTTGTAAGGACTAATGTTGAAAAATTACCCATACATATGTTTTGCAAATAAATAAAAAAAGAATTCACTTACTATTTAAAAGTAAAATAATTTTAATGAAAAAATAATATTTTATTTTTCCCAATTACATATAAAATTAATTTTTGACATTTTTCTAAAATTTTGAATCCCAAATTCTCTTCTCTCTTCCCTACCTTCCATGAGACACTAACAGTTTGATATGTTATACATGTGTAATCATATAAAACATTTTTACATATTAGTCATTTTGTGGATGAAAACTTGAGAACCTATTAAAATAGGAAGAATAAAAGTGAAAAACAATATGCCTTGGTCTGCATTCAGATACCATCAGTTCTCTCTCTGGAGAAGCAGATAGCATTTTTCATTATGAGTCCTTTAGGATTATCTTGGATCATTGTATTGCTGAGAATAGCTAAGTAATTGATGATTCTTCATTATACAATATCTGTTACTGTGTACAGTGTTCTAGTTCTGCTCACTTCACACTGCATCAGTTTATGTAAGTCTGTCCAGAGTTTTCTGAACTCATCCTACTCATCATTTCTTTTTGCACAGTAATCAATCAAATATCAAATAACAATCAAATAACAAAATTTGTTCAACCATTACCCAATTGATATACTTTAATATATATATATATATATATATATATATATATATATCAAGCAATATGAAATGAAGATTCCACAGTTTCATGTAGAATCTTTTTTGTTCTCTACTCAATGGTAAATTTTCTTTTTTGTATTTAAAATGAGAATACAAACTTTTTTATTGTTTAAAAATAAAAGTGAATTTATAGCCTAGTCTGGTTAAAAAAAACAAACAAACTAAGAATTAGCTAGTAAGCAGAGATGCCCCAACCCACCATCTTCAATGAGCATCTAGTCAGTCCTTCCATAGAGACAGAGTTGGCAGATGTTGCCCACAGGTGGATCCAAGTATGTGATAAACAGGGAAGGGAGGTTGGCACATCTCTTGCTAGGAGGTTTTACTGGGACTAGCAGAGGATAGCTGTAGGAACCTTACCTCCCAAAAGCTTGTACCATAGGTGGTATCCATCAGTATGAGTCATTGATTTAGAATTGGAATGGAAATATAAAGGACTTCTACTTCAATGCCCTTCTTTTATATTTGAGGAGTGATAAGTCAACATAGTGAGATGGGGAACAGAAAGGATAACAAGTCAAAGTGACTAAGCCATTAGAGAGCAACCACATAACCAGGGCTTCTCCCCAAATGGGTGCCTCTTTTGGCAGAAGCAGAAACTATTCCTCCCTTTAAATTCATTAAAAGCCCATAATGTCTGGAATCAAGGCTCCATGAGAAGAGGAAAGAGCACTAACAAATGTGTGTTTGAGGAGTCCCAGTCTGAGCTGTTGTGGGACAAATATATCTTGGACCCAGAAAAACAGATTCTCAACATCTTTAAAGGTCAAACAGATTCTTGAATAGGAATGATGTAATGTGAAGAGATACCTGTGCTTCAGGAAAATTATTTTGACAGCTGGATGAAGGATGAATTAGAGAGAAGAAACGTTGGGGGCAGGAACATCAATTGGAGACTTTTTCAATAATCCAGGCAAGAGGTGATGAGGACCTGAATTGAGTTCATATCTGTGAAGATGGAGAGAAGCAGGGAAAGAATGGGACAAATGTTATGGAAGTGGAGCTGGCCTCATTAGCATCCCTTGTGAACCTTGGGGCTGTAACTAACTCAACTTCATTGCTCATGCTGATGAACTCTTGGAAACATAGCTGGGATGACCAATTATCATAGGGTGTCATAGTGGAAAAGGAGCTAGACTTGGTGTTGGCAGACATAGGTTTGAGTGCTGGCCTTGTTTTTTGTTTTTGTTTTTGTTTTTTTTGTTTTGTTTTGTTTTTTACCCTCTCATCCTCAGGACTGGTGTGATGAAAGTGAGTTGTAAATTATGTATCTTTATATAAAAATGAACTATCATTATTATATATTCTGAAAATATCAGTTGCTATTAGTATTATTATTTTGTTGCCTTTCCATTTTGGTCAACCAACTATATTTATTGAGTACACCAACTATATTTATGTCAGTGTGTGGCCATTTAGATTCTCTATCAGACCATGGAACTTGGGAGGGATTAGTTAGATCTCCAATTCAATTCTGCCTCCAGCTGAAGTAATCCAATACAGAAAATTACAAGAAAGGAAATTGGACTCTCCTCCCTATTCTGGAGTTTTATAACCTAGGTTATCAGGAATTTTTTCCTTAGAACTAATCTCAGTCCCTTGGCTTCCATTCATTCTCACTAGGGAATAGTGAGATTCTCATCAGCTTTGAGCTAGGGTAAGGACATCAAAGATTTTCTTTTTTCTGTAGTGGAGTCTGCAGAGACTTCATAGTGCAGTGCAAAAATACACCATGCTTGGGGGGGAAGGGGCACATACAATAGCAGTTGATTGCCTGCTTTGTTATCCTGCCTTGGACTGCTTGATCTTAGGTGAACCTCCATCAATTAAATGTGTTTCATCTCCATCACAGAACTCTTTGTATCTTTCTCTTTTTTCCTAAAGGCATGAAGATGAATGAGGTTGCCCTAAAATTTATATTGTTATAAATTAATCTTTTAGAATTAATATAATATTATAAATTATATTTATAACATTATAATGTATAATATAAATTAATCTTTAATAGTATATAAAGGATTTTCAGTATAGAAAAGAAATCCAATATGTTCTGATGGACTCCAAAAAGCAAAAGAAGGAAAACTCCTTACTGATTAGAGCTTTACAAATAGGGATTACTCTGCTTTGGGATGTAATGGATTCTCCCTCTCTCAAGATCTTCAAGAAAAAGTTTTATGATCACTTCCTTGAAGGAGTGATAAAAGAGATTCTTCTCCTTGTATTAATAGTCATTGAATTCCCTTCTAACTCTTGAGAGCTTTTGATTCTGTGGCCAGGGCATAGAGGGAGTGAAGTTGGTCACCCAAAGGAAGAATGATTAACTACGTTAATGAAGGGAAGAGTAGCACAGATTGTCATCAAGATAATAACAAGAGAAGTATTGCCCAAGATCATGGTGATTCAGACAGAAATACCACTTCAGACATAAAAGTAATGGAATATAACTCTTTTTGTCTTAATGGCCACATAATCACTGGTTATTTCCAGAGTAGCTGGGTGAACTGAAAAAATAAAGTGTAACCCAGCTATCAGTGGGACAGAGCTGTGGACTAGTGTGGTTCAAGTTTAAAGCAACAGGTCGTAAGGAAGATAAGCAAAACCAGATGATAAAACTCTAGGTTTAAAGCTAGCCAGAAGGAGATTTTAGTGGATCATCTGGTTCAGCTCCATCAGAGAGGGTGAGTGACAAAGTCCAGATTTGAACCCAGCTTCTTTTTCCACCATTTTTGCCACTATCTTAGGACAGGGAAAGCAGAAAGGGAAACCAAGACTAGAGAGTACAGTTTGTAATGTAGAGGGTCTAGTTTGACCTAATATTTCTTGCAATGCTATCTCCAATGCCAGGTGGCATGTTAGTTATGCACACACCAATCTTCATTGATCCACATGGCCTATATCTTATGGTTGGGACAGTATTTTTTGTGGAAGCTGACCAATAGGCCAATTGTTGCTGAAGCCATCTATTACCAGACCTCAAGATCTTTGTACCTCAAAGAATAGAGCTTTCTTCCATGTAAAATGCATAATTGCATTAAAAGTACCATATTTTATTGATAGAGGTTAGGTATGTTGAAAAGCAAAACATTTATGTATATATACATTGAAAAATAACATTATTTATAGGTAATAATTGGGTCTTATCCAAGCTAGATTTGAGAGATGGGTAAATACAGCCAATTTTTAGATTAATAATATTTTAAATGATTCTCATTGTGAGAGGAGAAGGGCATGTGTTGTCCTCTAGGTAACTAGACCTTAGATTCAGTTCTGAGTCCATCATTTTTCCTCTATACCTGAATTTGATTGTCTTGCACTTTCCAATAAATTTCCTTTCCAAATTAATCCTCCAGGAACTTGTGATTATCCTCAGGGTTGTATATCAAAAGCAGCTTTATTTCCCTCCAAAACCAATGCCAGCTGGGAATCATGCCTGAGAAGAAAAGGCACAAATCTGTGTCAGGCTTCATCTGGATGCTCAGAATAATTCTACTTCACATTTGGTCACTCAGCAAGCTTTTATTAAGTACCATGCATTGTGCTATGTGAAAAGAGCCTGTCCCCTTCCCTTCTCTTCTCCTCTCACTCCTGGTACCCAGAAGCCTCCAGGACTGTCAGGAAAAGCCTTGCTGAATCCTATTGGAATAGGAGCCTCCCTCTCCCACCTTCTTTCACCCTTGAGAAAAGGAGGGGGGCACTTGCCCTGCTCCCATGAGAGAGACTGTTAATGTCTCTTCCCTTGAATTGCCAGCTACAGACCCAAGCCCTGCAGGAGGAGGTGTCCCAGGATGAGCTGAGCTAAATGCTGCCTGCCTGGGGCTGTGCTGGGTCAGCCACAATCACCCTTCCCCTCAATCATCTCACCTTGTGATGTGACTCTGCCTTACACAGCCACCAGCTGTCTGATGAAGACCAGAAATGACAAGGCCAAAACCTCCAGAATCTGTTGGGGAGAGCTTCAGACAAGCATGGCTTTTCCTTCCTGCCTTTGATCCAGCTGGATCTCCCCCACACCATTTATCACATAAAGCTCAGCTGTTCCCGGCTTGGTCCATGACTGGGTCATGGATTTGTCTGGTGATCCATGTATAAGATGAGCTTTTAAACTTAAAAAAAATTTTCTTTAATTAATCAGATCCCCAAACCCTTCAGTCTACAAGCTGTTAGGTCTAACCTATGAATACAATGTGAAGATGCAAGGAAATTGGGGCTACTCCCTCCTCCTGGCAGTCCCCACAGGTCTTTCCTTCCTCAGGGACCTGGTGTTCAGGTAGGGAGGAGGCCTCCAGGCCTTCCTCTTCCCCAAGACTAAGATCCCAGCTAGAGAATATGGATGGTCCCAATTTCCCTCTAACTCTTTTCTGTGCCTGCTAGGGAATTTCTATTATTATAATTTGTAATAACACTGGCAGCTAAGGTCTCATACAGCTTTTTATGACTCTCAAAACGCTTTCCTTGTTTCCTTGAAACAGTCCTGGTGAGGTAGGATGATAATAATTCACACTCACCATGATCGCAGATATTCTTATTCCCCCTTTATAAATGAAGAAACTGGGGCCCTTTCAGGCTAAAAGGAGCACATCTGGTGTGCTTCAGAGATGAGATTTGAAAGGTTCTCTCCTGACTAGATCCTTGAGCTTTTTCTCCATGATAGTCTGCCTCTTGATAGGGAGAGGAAGAACTAGTATCTCCATTTTACAGATAAGAAGACTAAGTCTCAGAAAGATTTAGATTTAGAGACAGAAGGGACCTTAGAGTATGTACATTCAGTCTGACTCCCTCAATTTACAGATGATGACTCTGAGTTACAGAGAGACTAACTGATTTGCCTGGTAAGTGCTGAAGTTAGTTCTGGGCACTTTTTATGTTATCAATTTCAGTTCTCATTAGCTTTGGGGTTAGCTAAATAGTCCCCCAAAACAGGCCTCTAAAGCCTCCCAACTTTTCTTATGTCTTACTCCATAACCATGACTTCCCCATTATTCATTTATGGGAGGACATAGACAAGCATTGGTGGGCTGATGTGGATGGGCTTCCATCTACACTGTTTGAAGGAACATAGAAATTGATGAAGTCACAGGTCCCTTTGAGTCCTTTCATAAATCTTCCACAGTTGATCTACGGGGTGCCAGATGCCTTCCTCTGGGTCTAGATCATCCTGTCAGTACCAGGACAAGCACAGTGTGGTGTTCAGGGCAGCAGCTCTGGACTCTCCAACACCTGTGCCAGGGAGTAGAATTCTGCTCCAAGGAACAGACCTAAGCACTTACCCAGGTGGTAAACCCTGAGCTTGCTAAGTGCTGAAGACAGATAAAAATGCTACAGAAATTTTCTTTTCTTAAGAAGGGAGGAATGACTTCTTTTGCCATGGCAGCTATGAACTTTGAACAGAAATTTGATCTGCATTAAGCCTGATACCCCCCTAACCTCTCTGACCCCTTGCCAGTTTTTACATTTGAGGGCCAAGGGAGAGACAACCCAACAGCGACATCTCTTCAGCAGCCTCAGACTGATCTCACTTGCCAATTAGATGTCCTTATCCTAGGCTTAGTGCTTATTAGACAGTAGCTTGGACCTGAGTATATAAATGATCTCAGAGTTGGGGAAGACCAAATAAATACTGGGTTTCAGACAGTGACTGGAATTCATGTTCCACCTTAGGAAAAAAAAAATCGGTCTCTTCTGGTTGGTAGGATGTTTCATTTGGAGGAGGTGAGGTAATCCACCAAGAACATTTTTATTCCTCTGGTGGAGGGAAAATATGCTTGTTGGATCCCCATAGTGTGAGTGAAAAGCAAAAAGAAAAGTTCTTTTTTTTTTAAACCTCTGAGTGTTGTGTGGGGAATCAAGGAACTGGGCTTTTGGCCCAGCTCTGCCATTAACTAGCTGGGTGGTCTCAGGCAAATTTTGTCTGTACCTCAGTCTCTTCATCTGTCAGACCCTTTCACAGTTTGGGGAAAGGAATCAATGTGTCCCTTTCTCTCTCTGATGTGATAAGAGTATCACAAGAACTTGAGTGTTTGTTTCAAAGACAGCTTTCCCCTGCACCCAGAATCCTTAACAGCAGTACTGAGCTGAAATAAATACTTGAGACAACAGTTTGGGGTGTAGGTAGAAGCTTTGTTCAGCCAGCTCTTTCTCTGCAGAGCTTCAAGACTTCCAACCCTCACTGCCTGTCTTCTAGGGAGACAGTCTGCCTGATCCATTTCATGGATTCATGGAACTGGAAGGGACCTTGAGAGGTTATCTTATCTAAAGAAGGCAACTTATTAAGGCTGAATATTAAAGGATTATAGACGAGGCACCATATTTAGACAAAGCAGACATTCCTGATTTGTTGCCTCAGAGGGATCTTGTAATGGATTCTATGTTCAGGACTGGCCAAGGTCTGTGGCTGGGAATAAGAGCTGCTGATTTCATGAATCGTGTTTTTTGTTTACAGTCAAATAATTCCTCAGATAATTATTTAAATGAGGCTATTATGATGGTCCAGTGCAGAAATGCAGGAACAGATTACCAAGCAGGAAAAGATCACCTTAAACAAGGCTTTCTGCTCTCTTTGGAGGTGTTAAGTATGGGAAGTGTTTGAATTGATTGAATTTGATTGGAGGTGTTAAGTGTATGAGTTTTCTTTTGGGAAGTAGAGGATTTGTGAAATTAAAACACAATCGTGTTGATCCAAACACTTTCATTTATGTTGTCAAAGTTTTAGTTAAACAGTTCAATTTAGGAATTACCCTAAGGTAAACAGAAATATAGTCAGTCTTTGGTTTTTATATAATTAGACCACAGAATGCAAAGGAGGAAGATTCCCTTTTCCCAGGGAAGGTAGGAGATTTTGCTTCTTTGAAGGTCTTACAAAACAGGAAACACAAGTGCTTTCTCCTGGAAAGATGGACCAGATAACTCCCAGAGAGTCTTCCCTTCCCAGATTTTAATTATATGAATGAGGAGTATGGTACAATGGAAAAAAAAAATTTGACTAGAAGACCTAGTCCAAATCGTAGCTTTTGTATTTATTTGCTGTGTGATCACAGGCACTTAATATCCTAGTCTTCTCTCCATCCTGTTCTCTCCTTCCCTCAATGAATCAATAATATCCAGAGCCCCTTCCAAATTTAACAACTCTAAATTGAAATGCCAGAGATGCTATAGATAAGGGTGACTCAAGTCAACAGAATTGTCAAACTCAAATAGAAACAAGAGAATCATTGGTCCACATACTGATTTAGAAAACCACAGATTATCATTATCTGTGGTTTATTTTATTTTTTTTTATTTTGTTCAGTATCTCCCAACTACATTTTAATCTGGTTCTGGTTGTAGCATGAGTGCCTCAGGCCCCCCTGGGTTTGGCTCTATGAATGAGTTGAAACTCATTCATTCATACCACAAACATTTCTCCAGCTTATATTATGTACAGGGTCTAAGCTTTTTTGATTCACAGTTGATCAAAGTATGTGATATAACAATAGGTAGTATTATGAGAGGCAGTGTGGTACTAAGCGGAAAGACCTGGAGTTAGGATGCTTGGGTTATTCCAGCTCTGACCCTTAACCATATGATCTGGACAATGCAAACCATTTTTACTTCTTGGAACCTCAGTTTCCTCATCTTTAAATCGTGATAATGCTATTTGAATTACCCATCTCATGGAGGTATCATGAAGAAAGTTCTTTCTAAAGTATACTGTAAAACTGAGCTGTGATGACAATATTATGTCAGTCCCAGGAGGACATGGACGGGGAGATGAAGCAGCATAGGAAATACTTTTGGCTGACTCTGATTCTCCCCTTAAAAATGAGTGTGAGAAAGGAATCTTGAGGCTATATTCTTCCCTAGCTCTAGAGGAGTCTCATTTTAAGTTCTGCTTAAGTATTCTGACCCCCATCTCTGCATATGGCAAGTCTTTGTAATGGCAAGCCTTGTAGGCTCCAATCCTTCCTGTACCTCTCACTTGCCTCAGTTTCCTTATTTGTAAAATGAGCATAATAAACTGCCTCCTTCAAAGGGTTGTTGGCAAGATCAAAAGAAATTTCTTGTGTGTGAAAAGTAGAAAGCTTTATGTAGATGTGAAGTACTGAGGAGAGTTGGAAGTCCCAGAAATGGCTGCTGAGCAGAAAGTGAGAAGGAACTCCATTGTAGCAGCAGGGAATCTAACCATTCTCATCTCTTCCTCCTCCCAGAATTAGAGAAATGAAAGGAACAGGCAGCTAAAGTGCTCTGCAAACCTTAAAAGCACTCTATAAAGGTCTAGTGGTGGTAGTGGTGGTGTTATTTCTTGCTGATGGAGGGCTTAAAGTGCAATTAGATAGGTAAAGAGAGAAACTACCTCTTCTCAAGTCACAGAACCATCAAATGTTAGATGTGGAAGAATCTATCTCATGATGCACATAAGGAAACTGAGCCTCCTAGAATCAGCTCATTGGTTTTTCAGTGAAGTTGTAAACTTCATATCAGGTGAGATATTTTTATATCTGGCCAGCCTAAATGTCCTTCATTTATAGTTTGGGTAACAAAGTATTTCAATGAGAAAACTTTTTTAACACTAAGGCAATTCTGAAAAATCCAATGAAGCACCATCAGAACTGAATTCCTCACCTGGGCCTGCGACCCACAACTCACAAGTTAAATGATAAACCCACTTTGCTGTCAAAATAATAAGAATGCCCTGTGAATCTCTCTATCTAGATTTCTTGACTATCAGATTTCTGCTGCTTTACAGTGATTTCTGTTCTCCCTATAATCTTTTACTTACCTTATATCTGTTCCAGCTCTTTCACTATCTCTTCCATAACTGCCAAGTGGGCAGTGGATTAGGTAACTGCTAGGGTCCTTACAGCTCAAAATTTGTGCTCCTGTGAACAGATGGATTTTTTAAAAAGTATAATTCTGTTTATAAATGTATTGATTCATTTCATCTTGTCACAACACATGCCTCCCAAAAAATGACCAACAGACCCTTTCATAAAACATGCTTTCCAAGAATACTGGTTATTAATTATTAGCCCAAAGAAGGTTTGTAAATCCTTTAATTGTGGCAGAATGTTACAGATGTGCCTTTTTTTATTGTGCTTCACTATACTGTGAATCTCAGATATTGTAGGATTTGCTTTTGTTTTGGATTATGTATGGTTTTATTTTATTTTATTTAGAAATTAAAGATTTAATGGCAGCCTTGCATTGAGCAAATCTATTGGTACCATTTTCCTAACAGCATGTGTTCATATTTTGACAGTTCTTAAGAGTGTTCAAACTTTTTCATTATCATAATTATACTGTTATGGTGATCTGTGATCAGTGATCTCTGATATTACAATTATAATTGTTTGGAGTATCCATGGACCTCACTATTCCCTGAGATACAACAGTATTAAAATTAGGCCTGTTAATAATCCTACAATGGTCTCTAAGTGTTCGAGTGAAGAGAATGGCCTATGTAGCAAACTTTATTTATCTTATTTTAAGAATTTGCCACAGCTACACCAACTTTTGTTGACTACCACCCTAATCATTCATCAGCTACCATCAACAATGAGGCAAGGTCCTCTACCAACGAAAAACATTACAACTGGCTGAAGGCTCAGGTGATAGTTAACATTTTTTAGCAATGTAGTGTTTTTAATTTAGGTATGTACATATTTAAGACATAATGCTATTGCACACTTAATACAGAATAGTATAAACATATCTTTTATATGCACAGAGACACAAAAAGAATTCTTGTGACTCAACTGTATTTACTTTATTGTGGTTGACTGGAATGGAACTCACAATGTCTCCAAGGTGTGTCTGTGATAACATTCACCATTCTGGTTGATCAGAATTTTGTTGCCTCTTCCTGTTGACTTCATGACGATTCCCATAGTTAGTGTTGATATTTTTCTTTTTGCCTCTGTTTTCTCATTCTTTATAAATCTAGAACTGAAAAGATTCCTAGAGGTCATCAAATCCAAGATCCTCATTCTATAGACGAATAAACTAAGGCCCCAAAATATTAGTTTTTATACAAGTCTTCTGATTTATCTCAGAATTCTTCATCTTTATGACACAGTGATCTTGTGACCAATTTGTTCAGCTATGTTATTTGATCTATATTTTGTTTCCAGCTCTTTGTCATAACACGTAATGCTGTTATGAACATTTTTGTACATATAGGTCTTTTTTTTCTTGACAGTAATCTTTTTTGAGATATAACCCCCAAAGTGAGATCTCTGGGCCAAAAGATAGGAACAGTTTGGTGCCCAAGGAAATATCTCTGCACATGTATTCTTCTTTCTTTCTTTTTTATCCCCCAAACAATGAGCTCCATAAAACCTGTTCTTCCTTTAACAGAAATAGACTATATCCCTTAGGATTTTTTTTTTTTTTTGATAATTAGAAGTGATAAGAATTGGCTAAATTGGGCTCCCTGATCTTACTTTTCAATGAGGGAAACATTGCCATCCTGGCCACCAGAGTAAAAAACAAAAGTGGGGGTGGAGGTTATGTCCTGATATAGAGCTCCACCCCACTTTCTAGTCATGGCCCAGAAAGTCTTAACAGAAAACCTCAGCACAGCTTAAAATGAGACCAGCTGAGTTTGGGTGAAATTGTAACCAGATTGATGCTATGATTTGGGCATTTTTCACACGTGCTAATGAATCTCATACAGAGTCTTTTATAACTCCGAAGTCTTGTCCTCTCACAGGCAAACCCAACTTCATTCATTCACACAGTTCTGACTGGGAAAGTCTTGGGGGCTGAGGGCTGGGGCAAAAAGCAGAGCCCAAACACCAGCCCCTGGGTTCTTTCTGTTCAGGGCAGCCTCTGGAGTTAGCTCTGCCAGTTTTTATTTTGAAGGAAAGCATTCCTGCCTCTTCTTGCCACAACCCTGGCTCTATCAGCCAAGCAGGACTCTTGGTTGGAGTCACTGAGTAGAGCCTGGAGCAGGAGGTGTGAAGTTCTCTCATTTGTTTTAATGGAGTGTTAACTTCAGCCCCGGAACTGTTAACACTTAACACAGAGCCCCTGAACTCTGCAGAGAGATGGTGGGCTGACAGCTGGGGGCTGTTTGAGGTTCGAACTCATTAAAAAGGGGGGAAGAAAAAAAACTAAAAGCAACAGAGCCACACTCCAGTTAAACATCAGTTTAATGAAGTCAGGTTACTAACACTGGATGTGTTCGTGGAGCATGGGTTGCTCTTCTCCACTTCTCCTCAGAGTCAGAATTTGAATCCCATCTTGGCTACTTAACTCAAGTGACTTAAGGCAAATCACTTAAAATCTGGAGGCCTCAGATGAGCTGATGGTCTAGATGAGATTCTTCCCAGCTGTGATCCAGTGATCCATGACCATCTTGGTCATGATGGCCTGAACCACTGACCAGTGGAGTCACTGTTTTTGGACTCTTTAGACTTAGAAGGCCAGCAGACTGTGATTCCCAGATACACGTTTGACTTGAATTTGGAGTCAACTCTTATATCCCACCATGTGTGATAGGCTGGAGTGATACACTGAGTCACTCTCCCAGAAAAACCATCTGGAAAGTCATCAAGGACCATAGTCAATGAGCAACCTGAATTTAGATCATAGGATTATAGCTCTGGAGGAGCTATAGAGAACAGGGAATCCAAACCTCTCGTTTTACTGATGAAGAAACTAAGGCACAATGAGGTTGAGTAGTTTGTCCAGGATCACACAGTTGAGTAGGTATCTAGATAGAGTTTTAACCGAGGGCTTTCTGGCCCAAGTATTTTGCTCACTACAACATTCAGCCATTTAGTTAAAACCTTGACTATCAGAACTCTCCTAATTGATATGAGCTTGAGAGCAGGCTTTCCAAGGGTAGGAGAGGACCCTGGGGCTTTTCTGACCTTTGTAAACAATGTGGATTTTCCTCAGGCCACTTTTTAAAATCTTCTTTGCTGGGAGAATTTTAGTATCATCTATGTGGAGTTAGAGTTGCTAATCCCAGTGAAGAAAATCAGTATCTTCTAGATAAACATATAGGTCATCACCTCAGCATTGACTAAGGCAGAGAATAAAGTTTCTGCCATGAATTAGAGGCAGAGGTTAGGTTGGGCTGCAGCTCAGACACCATTAGCTCTCTGTGTCTAAACTGGACTGTAGGATTTGAGAGCCTCAACCTCTCTGTGGAAAGAAGAAAGTTCAGGGAAGCCATTGATCCTCCCCTATTCTCTATGATAACAACATGATATGGATTCATGCAAAGGTACAATGAGTGTAAATCCTATCACAAGCTAGCTAGTTCACTGGAACATTAGGTAATACTTGAGTCCAAAACAGAAGGGAAGTTCTGGTCTGAATTCAGCACTCACCTTCTCAGAAAGCTTCAGTGACTCTATTGTCCCTGGGACAAAATGCAAACTCCTCTATTTGACATTTAAAACCCTTCACAGTCTGGCTCCAACTTATCTTTCCAGCTATATTTCACATGACTTCTCATCATGTATTCATCATTCCAACCTACCTAATCTACTTGCTCCCTATTTCTGATATCCCACTCCCTGCCTTCTTGCCATGGTACAGACCATCTCCGAGGCCTGTAACGTTGTCCCTTCTTACCTCTTCTTGAAACTACTTCTAGTAATACCCTTCAAGACTTAGCTGAAGTGCCATTTCCCATAAAAGGTCTTCCTCCATCCAGTTGTTAGTTCTACTATCATCCCTCCCTTCACATAAATTTGGATTTGTTTTTTTCTGTGTACATGTTGTTTCCCACCTCCTTCCAGTAGAACATAAGCTCCTTGAGAGCATGCTCAGTTTTTAATGATTGTATTCCTGGCATCTGCCACCTAGTTTGTGCTTAGTAAATGCTTGTTAGGTTGATAGTTATGTGGGAGAGCCACGGGCTGGGAAAAACTCTATTTTAATCTTCATCTGTCCAACTCCATCCTCTTTGCCATTATATGGTTTGAAGGTTTGTGGTACAGCTTAATTTTCATTTGTAGTCTGTGACCATTATCCTATACTTCCTCCATTAGAAAGTAGTCCAGTTTCCTGGATTTCACACCCAAATTTGCTATTAGATTTTCAATTTTCAGGGAAGCTGGATAAAGGAGCTAGGTGAGAATCCAGCCTTGAATGCAAAGGATTATTCAGGATCTGATGGGAGTTGGCCCATTACCCTCAGCAATATCAGAATGGAGAGATGGGTGGCTGTCTCTACCTCCCCCAGCTACTAAGGCTGGGGTAAAAGTGAAGTTCTGGCTGGTAAGCCCTATACCTCGGCCAAACCAGTCTGACCACAAGGCTTTCTTGTCCAAAGGCCTTTGCAATCCCCACCTAAGGCCCAATGTCAGGCTTTGGCATCCAGGTCAGAGCTCCTTTGGTCAAACCACAGAGGAAACAAGGAACACTCTCACTGAGGAAGTAGAGATGCCACAAGAAGGAGAACAAAAGGTCAAAAATAATCCAAAAGGACAGGCGCTGGATGTTTGCATATAGGGTATATTGGGTTTCACATCTGAAATTCAGCCATGATAAATCTGATGGCTTTAGAAACATCTCCTCTAATTAATGAAAACAGAGTTCTCCTAGGCCTCAGGTTTCAGACTTCAGAATTATTTTTAGCTTGAGAACTTAGGTTTCATTTATTTAGAATCTATTTTTAAATAAGATTATTGAGTTGTTTTATTTTTTCCCTAAAACACTGGAGCATCCCTCTATATCGCTGGGGATTGGCCAAATGAACTGATAGTTTTTAAGCACCTAACAGGACAGATAGTGTTGAACTTGGAGACTGGAAAAATATTCAAAATATATGACCATGGGCAAGTCATTTAGCCTCTCTGAAGCCTCAGTTTCCTTATCTGTAAAATAGGCACGATAATGTGTGTATGTGTGTGTACGCGTATGTGTGTGTGTATGTACATAGTACCTGCCTTGATGGGTAGAAATGAAGCTTAAATGAGATAATCTGCATAAAGTACTTTCATTTATTTGTTCAGCAAATATTATTAAACACCTACTATTTGCTAGGTATTGTACTGGACTCTAAGGATTCAAAGATAATAACAAAGCAATCCTTTCCCTCAAGAAGCCTACATTTGCCTGAGTGTGAGGCAACCTTCCACAAGGAAGGTTGGAGAGGGAAGCAAAGTAGCACGTGCATACAAATAAACACAAAATATGTACAGACCAACCACAAAAATGGTCATGTGTAGGAAGTGCTGAGAAAAGCTAGTTTCTTTTGTTGTTTTTCTTGTTATCTCATTGTCATCTTTTTTTTTTTTTGATGAGGTTTAGATGTAAATGGCCAAAGGGCAAGTAACTTTCCTGTTTTTATTCCTATAAGTTTATTTTTGTTTAAAAGCATCTTCCTGTGCATTTTCCTATACAACTCTTATATGCCAGCAAGGGGGATGATATGTACCTTATCTTATTCTTATATGCTTTTGATCTCCTTGACCAGGTTTCTCTACTCTGAAAGATTTTTATTCCATGTAGCTAGTTAAGTGTAAGTATTGATATGGAGATATATATATATTTAAAATATTTGTACACTGTCATATTATGTCCTGATGATTGTGTGTACCAGTTGGTTCTATTATAATTGTTTGAACAATATCTCCTAGGTATTTTGAGGTCTCTACCTGAAGTAATTTTAAGCATATCAAATAGGGGAGCTAAGTGGCTTGAAGTCATGAAGACCTGAATTCAAATCTAGTTTTGTAACCCTGGGCAAGTCATTTAACCCCATTTGCCTCAGTTTCCTGATCTGTAAAATGAGTTGGGAAAGGAAAAGGCAAATCGCTATAATATGTTTGCCAAGAAAATCCCAAACAGAGTCACGAAGAGTTGGACATGACTGAAACAACTGAATGAGTTAAATTGTAGAAATTGGTTGTCAGTCTATAAAAGTGTCCTCCTGATTTATAATTCTAGCCTCTATGTTTTCCTAGATTTGTTAGGTGCTAATTTTTTTATTTTTTTATTTATTTATTTTTTTTTTTTACTGAGGCAATTGGGGTTAAGTGACTTGCCCAGGGTCACACAGCTAGGGAATGTTAAGTGTCTGAGATCAGATTTGAACTCAGGTCCTCCTGACTTCAGGGCTGGTGCTCTATCCACTGCGCCACCTAGCTGCCCCCTGTCCGTCATCTTTTTAAAAAAATGTCTGTCTTTTTTTTTTTTTTGCCAGGTAACTGTTCATCTTTTTGTAATTCCATTAGAGGGATGGATCCTATATCTTGTTAATATTGTATGGAGTTCTGTTAAGGCATTTTCCAAATCTTTTGCAATCTATTTTTCAATTCCAAAATATAACTTAAGACTGATGTTGCATGGGTCCTAATTGCTTTAAATGTATTCTTGTCATTCAGCTTTGATTTCAGAGTTCCAATAAAGCCTCTTAGTATATTCAGCCAAAGCCTTCCTTATATCTTTTTGGTCAGTGTGTCTTCTCAGAAGGAGACCAATGTATTTGTAGGTACATCCTTCTTCCTTTGAATCAATGTGATCTCTAGACTCAAACTCAAAACCTTCAGTCTCCTTCTTTCCATGGCATTGTCACTTTTATTGTTATTGTTAGCATTTGTCTTATTATTGGGATAACCATCATTCCTGGGGCTTTCCTCATTCCTAGATGTTGAGTTTCAGTGGCCATTTCTATAAAAGTGTCTTGGTATACTGGCCTTCTCTCCTGTACTTAAGATTGCCCATCATCAGTGAGAAAGATGTCAGAACATCATGGAGGGATTGTTTTTATTGCCGAGTATCTGGTAAATGATTCTTCCAGTCCTGCTGAAGTGTATGGAAAAGCCAAAATCACATCTACGCCAGGCTTACTGAGAGAGGAAGAAAGGGTCTCTAGGCCTCTAGTTTCGGATATTCCCATGTCAGACCAATGTGGACAGATTTGTTCATGTGGGGACCTCAGCATCTGGCCAGAGGTGGGGTCCCTGTGAAGGCTTCTAGCCTGAGGCTTGCAGTGTCCAGGCCTTGAATTCACAGGCAGACTGATCGCTTGATGATGTCATGAAGATATAGTGACAAGATCTGATTTTCACCATCCCCTCCCTCAGGATGAGCTCGTGGGGATCCAGTAAGCCAAGATTTTTCGGGGAGGGAGCGACTGGTAGGTCTGGAAAGCTGCTTTCCAAGGTGCGTGCTTTGTGAAATCTCTCCAGAATGCCTCCCTACCGATTTATGAAATCTGTACAGAGGTGGAACTTCTGCTGCTGTTTCTCATGCTCAAGTCGGTGCACATTCCAGATATGAATTAAGAAGAAATATGTCATATGTACACAGGGGAGAATCAACATCGCGTGCAGCCAAGTGTGGCCACGAGGGGAAAAGTCAGGCCTAGGTCAGGTAGCAAGAGGCTCTGTACACCTCTTCACTGAATCAAAACCAGTCCCTTAAACGAGCTGGGGAGGAAAATCCTCTGGGTCACCATTGGGAATTGCTAGAAAAATGCAGAAGATTCAGAAAGACTTCCTAGGGCCCCCCCCATGGCAGCTGCTTTTCCCTCCCCCAGACTGGAGGGTCAGGGAAAGGGAGGGTACAGGATGAGCCTTCCCCAGGGCTTATTCCCACCGGGCCTCCCAGGCTTCCTGTCAGCCTCCTCAAGGAAGAGGGAGTAGGGAGGCCCTCAGCATCAGACCCAGAAAAGCCTGGCTCCAGAAACTCAGAAGTAAACAGCAAGTAGCTTAATTGAGGAACCTGAACCCCAACCTGCAGTGCCCTTCAGATCTTCCCTCTTACTCAGACTCAGAAGCCATGTCTTCCAACCCCAGGGCTTCCCAAGCGCTTCCTTCAGTATTAGGGCTCACTATGCTAGAGGAATGATGGGTAGCCCTGCTATGACCCTCTGTCTTTAATTAGGAAAAAAATACAGGCTTGCTTCTCTCCCATCCAAGCCCTTCCTGAGCCTTAACTGATGGGGGCTTACTACTGGAATGTTAGCTTTTCAGGATGTTCTGTTTGGAAGCCATGTGGCGTCCAGGGTGATCTCAGTGCCGATCAGTATCACATGAGAGTCATCGGTGCTGGTTCACAAAGTCCAGAATGAATTATTCATTATTCCTAATGTTGCATACAGGTAAACTGAGATCACAACTTGCCCCAAAGCCACAAAGCAAACTTAGAACTAGAATGAAGTTACAACCAGGTCATCTGTTTTACAGTCCAGTGTTTCCACCCATAAAGGCAACAGTATCATGTGAGAGCCATAAAGTCTGCTTTGAAGCCACCATGAATTCTTCCTAGTTGAATTCTCATTGAACTCCATTCTTTGGCTTGGGACACCACATGTATCCATTCAGTCCAAGACCTGTGCACAGCCCATTGGTGCTCCCTGCCCCGCTCCTGGTGCTTACATGATGCTATGATCCTCCCATTCCCAGAAGTTCAGGCACTCACTCCATCAGACCCCATTTGTCCAACCACCCCCAGGCCCAGCTCCTGCAATTGGTCAGATGAATTGGTCAGATTGGGACAAATGGACCCAAGACTGGCATATACCCAGGGTGTGACTAAGTGGGTGATCACCCGAAACACTGCCTGAAGGAATTGGGAACAAAGTGGGGCAAGCCCCCTATTGCCAGCCCTATCCTCCTATGACTAACCAATTTCTTTTTAGTGGGAAATATGGAAATTCGTGTCCATTTGTGTGTTCATAACCCGACATACAGTGTGCCAACAGCACTTTTCCTATGACCAAAGTAAATCAGGTAGCCCCTCTTCCCCAACCAAACCCCTGCACTGGTGCATCTTCTCTAAGGCCCCAAAAGTCGGCCTTAAAGTTTAAGGAAGTCGAGGGGTGGGGAGTGGGGGGGGAATTTGTAACAGAAAGCTCTGTAAGGGTTAATGTTGAAGAATTACGCATACATATGTTTTGCAAATAAAAGGTTTTAATAAAAAAAAAAGTTTAAGGAAGTCCAGTTTGGATGGAAGGTCGGGAAGTTTTTTGAATGATGAGATTCTGGTTTGAATATCAGGGCCAGAATAATCAGTAAGTTAGTAAAGCCTAAATAGCTCTCATTGTCATTAACTCCAGGAGCACTCCTGAACCTTGAAAAGAAAACACTTTGATATTAGGGCCCTGGCTTCCTGAGAGAGATATGAGTAGAGCCCAAATCCTTTCCAAGTCTGAAAAAGGCAGAAGGGTAGCTGGCTCATTGGGTCTTAAAAAGAGCAAGGCTTACTATCAGACTAAAGAATCAATCTCTTTGTTTCTCTCTGACTCTGTCTTTCTCTGTTTCTTTGTCTCTCTCTTTGTCTGTCTCTCTCTCTACACACACACACACACACACACACACACACACACACATATTCTGCCCATCAGTTGGGAAATGACTGAATAAGTATAGGAAGATAATGGAATATTATTGTTCTATAAAAAATTATGAACAAGCTGATTTTAGAAAAGCCTGGAAAGATTTACATGAACTGATACTGAGTGAAACAAGCAGAACCAGAAATACATTGTTCACAATAACAGCAAGAATGTGCGATGATCAACTATGAAAGACTTGGTTCTTCTCAGAGGTTCAGTGATTCAAGGCCCAATAAACTTTGGCTAGAAAACACCATGTACATCCAGAAAGGGAACTATGGAGATTGAATGTAAATCAACACATACTATATTCACTTTTGTTGTTGTTGTTGTTTTTTTCCCTCTCTCATAGTTTTTCCCTTTTGTTTTGATTTTTCTCTCCCAAAATGATTCATTTAAAAAGTGTACTTAAAAAGTTAATATACATGTATAATTTTTAAGAATTAATAAAAAAAAGAATTGATCACAAAGAGCCAGAAACATTTTTTTTAAAAAAGGAATTGAAGGAATTGAGTAGAGTAAGGGGTCCCCATAGACTTGAGTGGTTAAAAAAATCTTCATGGAAGAAGTAGGATTCAACCTGGGTTTTGGAGAATAAGCAGAAATTGGGATAGGCAGAGAGGGAAAGGAAAGCAAGGAAGAGGAGGAAGGCTTCCAAGTAGTTATATTTTATAGATAGTCCTTCATGGGCAAGAGGAAGTTTTCTTCCACCAAATTACCACTTCTCCCTTAGAAGCCCTCAAGTGCTAGCAATGGTAATGGAGTTTTTTTGTTTTGTTTTTGTTTTTTGTCTTGGTCCAATGGTAGCTGTCACTGCAGGAAATGTATCACCACAGAAGTGTATGACTGAAGCTTGGGCTCAGAAAAAAACAACTTGTCCAAGGAACTAATTAGTGTCACAATGAAAAGTAAGAGTTTGGTCTCCTTTCTCCAAAATAAGCAGTTTCTCCTATGTCAAAGCTGCCTTTCCAAGGACCCGAGTCCCATCCCAAACTTTTCTGGCTTCTAATTTGCATCACTTCTATTGCCAACCTTACATTTGCTCTGCCCACCTTGCTAACACTGAGCCACATGTGTCAGCTCTAACATCCTAAGGCTTTTCTTTTGCTCGATGGCTCTCTCCCTACTGGTGCTGGTTTTAGAATGGGCAGAACAGACACATCCTTACCCTTTGCTAGGGCACGTAGGCAGACACTCTTTAGCAGGACATCAAAAACATTGACTTTATCCTCATTTCTTGACTTCTCTTACAAGCCACGTTGACTGAATATTCTCTCCTCATTCCCTACCTCTCCTCACCCAGAGCCAGACTGACATTAAAGAAGAGATCCTACATAAAATCATAGAATTATAGTGGGAAGAGACCTCAAAGGCCATTAAGCAGTCCCATTTTTCAGATAAGAAAAGTGAGGCACACAGTGATTAAGTGATCTGTCCATGATCACTTAACTAGTCAGTAATTGAGACAGGATTTTAACTCAGGCTCCTGATTCCACATCCCATGCTGGAATCACCCTATTCATGCTGCTTCTTTAATTCTTTCCCTCGTCATCCCATACTCCAGATTCTTGTTTTGTCATTTTTCAGTTGTGTCTGACCCTCTGTGATCCCTTTTGAGGTTTTCTTGGCAAAGATGCTAGAGGGATTTACCATTTCCTTCTCCAGCTCATTTTATAGATGAGGAAACTGAGGCACACAGATTAAGTGACTTTCTCAGGGTCACACAGCTAGGGAGTGTCTGAGGCAGATTTGAGCTCAGGAAGATGAGGCTTCTTGACTCCAGGCCCGGTGCTCTAGCACTTGCAAAGAATTCCTCCTAAATTGTTAGACTCAGTTGCCATGGACCAGAAAAGACAGATAGGATTTCTCCAAAAGGTAGAGCTCTAATGTATATTGTCCAATTTAAGGGCTTTCACTGAGGCACCAGTACCACAAAGCCATTCCTAAAAGAGTCACAGTGACATAATGGAAAGAATACAAGATTGTATCTCAGCTTACTTACTCTTTAAATAGAGATGATCATAGTCAGGTGCTATTCCTGAGTCCAAAACCATCTGTTTCACACATAGAAAATGGAAGAAATGTAGATAGACACCACTTTACATGAAAAGATTCTGGGGACAGGAGTGGGAGAGGTTAATGGACCATGAGCACAATATGAATCAGGGTTGTAATATATGACAGCCAGAGGAGGTCATGCAATCTTGGACTGCATTCAGAAAGGACATAATGAATATCCAGAATAAGAGAGGGGTTGCAGGTCTTTTGTGTTCTGCCTTATTCTAGTCACATCCAGATTATTATATGCAATTCCTTCTGAAGAAGGAAACTTTTTAAAAAATAATATTTTATTTCCTAATTACAGGTAAAGACAATTTTTTAACATTCATTCTTTTTAAATTTTGAATTCTATATTTTCTTTTCCTCCCTCATTTCCCCCCTTCTCTGATATAGTAAACAATTATATGAGTTGTATATATGCAATCATGTAAAACATATTTCCATATTGTCAAAGAAGACACAAACCAAAAGAAAAAATAAAGAAAGCAAAAAAATGGCATGCTTTGATTGGTATTTAGATTCCATTCCTGGAGGTAGATAGCATTTTTCATCATGAGTCCTCTGGGATTGTCTCGGATCGTTATATTTCTGAGAACAGGTAAGTTATTCACAGTTCTTCATCATACAGTATTGCTGTTACTGTGTACAATGTTTTCCTGGTTCTGTTTGCTTTACTTTCTATCAGTTCATGTAAGTCTTTTCAGGTTATTATAAAAGCATCCTGCTTATCATTTCTTATAGCCCTATAGTATTGCATTGTAATCATATACCACATTTTTTTTTTCCTTTTGGTCTGGTTTTTCTTGCACAACATGACAAATATGGAAGCACATTTAAATGAATTGTGCATATTTAATCTATATCAGATTGTTCGCTGTTTTGGGGAAGGGAGAAGTAAGGGAAGGAGGAAGAAAAATTTAAAACACAAAAAAATTACAAAAATGGATATTGAAAACTATCTTTACATATACTTAGAAAAATAAAATAACATTTCTAGTCATATTTCCAATATACATAAAGGTATATTTATGTACCTTTACATAGATACATACATAGGTTTGTACCTACTTAAAAAATAAAAAACAATCATATACCACACCTTGTTCAGCCATTCCCCAATTAATGAGTATCCCCTCAATTTCCCATTCTTTTCCATCACAAAAAGCGTTGCTATAAATATTTTTGTACAGATAGGTCCTTTTCCCTTTTTCTTTTAATCTGAGGAAGGACTCTAAGCCATGATTGTTACTTTTGTCCTAGATAGCAAAGTGGATAACTCAACTGAGTCCTGAGTGAGGAAAACCTGAATTCATATCTTGCCTGACACTTACTAGCCATGTGATTCTAAGCAAGTCCCTTAACTTCTGTCTAGCTCAGATTTCTTATCTATAAAAATAGGGAAAATAGCATATGTTTCAAAGGGTTGTGAAACTCAAATGAGATAACATGTAAAGTACAAACCTTAAAGCATTACATAAATGTTTGCTATCATTATTATTATTGTTAGCAGCAGCAACGGCAGCAACATCCCTATTGTTTGTACTGGCCATGCAGCTTGTAAAAAACCAATATAAAAGTCTCAGTTTATAAAAATTGAGTGGATGCCCATCAGTTGGGGAATGATTGAATAAGTTATAGAATATGAGTACAATGAAATATTACTATTCCATAAGAAATGATGAGCAGGCCAATTTTAGAAAAGCCTGGAAAGATTTTTATGTTCTGATGCTAAGTGAAGTGAGTAGAACCAAGAGAAAACATTGTACACAGTAACAACAATATTGTGTGATGATCAACTGTGATAGACTTGGTCCTTTTGGTGATTCAAGGCAATTCCAATAGACTTGGGATAGAAAGAGACATCTGCATTCAAGGAGAGAACTATGGAGACTGTGTATAGTATTTTCACTTTTTTTTTTTTTTTTTGGATTGTTGTTGTTTGTTTGCTTGTGGTTTTTTTTCTTAATGTTTTTCTCCCTTTTGAGCTGATTTTTCTTATGCAACATGACAAATATGGAAATATGTTTAAAAGCATGAGAGCTACAATCCAAATGCACGCGCCTTGAATGCAAGTCTATTAAAGCTTGCAGATGAGGGCAGGTCATATGTCCCTGGCTCAAGCCTCTTTCCTTGTGGTCTTGCCCCTTTGATGGCAATGCAGTTCTCCAGTCTTCAGCATCCCCCTTGGCTCTGGACTCCATCTTACCTTACTTCTGTAGATAGTGGCTCTTCCAGCTCCCTGCAGAATTTCATTTCTTGTGTCTTACTGACCCTGCTGATCCCCCACTTGCTTTACCTCAGCTACAGACCTTCTCTGCTAGCTGACTACATGCGAGCCACTTTACCTGCCCTGCTGTTTGCCTGCCCTATTTTAGACCCCTGGAGCCACCAGACTCCTGACATTTATTCCAGTCCATTCTCCTTCTGATCTCACTTTGGTGTCCAACCCTGACAGGTCCAGGTGTCCTTTGCCTTAGTCCACTCCTGGCTTCCCAGTGCTGGCTCCTTATCATCAGCAGTGACTTCTAGTTGCTGGCTGTCTTCCTGCTGCCTCCTTTTACTCTCTTCCCTAATGGAAGTGCTGGCTAGGCAAGCAATGTTACCTCTGAGCCTCAGTTTTCCTCATCTGTGAAATGGCAATAATAGTACTTGTGCGTGCTTTGTAAGCTGGTTTGGAGAAAGCATTTTTAAAACTTTAAAGTGTCACATAAAGGGAAGCTGTGACTATATCTGATTTGTAGGAAGCCCGTATGTTAATTGGTTTTATTAGTTAACAAGGGCCTTTATGAACTTAGTACAAAGTGCTCCAATTTGCAGTGTAATGGCAAGAGTCCTGGACTTGGCAAGAAAATCTAGATTCAAATCCCACCTTTGCCATTTGTGGCCTCTGTGACTTTAAGCACGTTACTTAACTTTTCAGGGCCTCAGTTTATCTTTTGCAAAGTGAGGGGGCTGGACTTGAGAAGCTCTAAATCTGATCCTGTCATATGATGAACCTCTTGGAATTCCAGTACTTTCTTTCATAAAAGAAGAATATTGATAGTACACCCTGAGCTGGGAGTCAGGAACACCCTAGTTCAAATCCAACCTCAGACACTTTCAGACTGAGTGACCTTGAACAAATCATTTAACTCTTGCTTAAATGTCCGAATCTATAAAAATGGAGGCAATAATAGAACTCACCTCAGAGAGTGGTGAGGATCAAATGGAGCTGATCTTTGTAAAGTGCTTAGCAGATACCTAGAGTTGTATAAATGCTCATTACCTCCCTTCCTCTACCTCACTGCCAAATCTTATTGAGAAATGCAAATGAGATCTTGCCTATAAAGTGCCTTCCAAACTGAAAGTGCCGTACTCTATAAATTTACAATTGCAGTTATTTGCATCTGCTCAGCACCCCAAACCAGCAGTAAGGTCTCTGGCCAACATGTTCTGTCATCTTTTGGTAGTGAATCCTACATGTAGGAGTTGCCATGTGCTCTGGCCATCCAGCAGTTACTCCTCAGCCTTTTGCCCATGTTGGGGGTAAGCTGATTGCTTGGTCACCACAAGCTCATCCTCAGAGGAGTGCATGAAGGAAAAGAGCTTCCTGTTTTCCATTAGAATTGCTTCTCTCCCTGGAAAACCAGAATTCATGGGTGTCATAGGGAAAATTTTCAGGTGAGAGATAAAGCAACTGCTAAGGGCCTTTCTGAATCTGGAGTGATACTAATTCCTACTCTCCTCTCCCTCCCCTACATGGGGTCTTACTGTTTTTTGAAATTATTGCTATTAACTTAAACATATAACCATGAACATTTTCATGTGCAAAGAAAATGAAACTCTTAACTTATTGGGAAGTTTTTAAAAATCTCTAATAATAAATTAAGCATAGTGGTAACAAAATTGCCCCCATTGTATCCCATTCTCTGTTCTCTTTGGTACATTTTTTCAATTCTTAAATAAATCTCATTTCCCCCCCCCCTTTTTTCCCCTCCCACCTCCCACTGAGCCCTTTTTAGGAATAGTCAAGCAAAACAAATCAACTAGTTGCAAAATATGAAAATACATGCCTCATTCTGTATCACTAAAACACTCACTCTTGCCAAAAGGTGGGAAGCTTCATCCTTCTGATGTCATGACTGGTCATTAGACTGACCAAATTTATTTAAAGTTGTATGTCCTTTGTATTATTGACTCACTGTATAAATTGTTTTCCTATCTCTGATTACTTCACTCAGCATCTATTTATATAAATCCTGTGAATCTATCCCTTCTTAGGATGTAATCTTCTATTGCACTTACTTTCCATAATTTGTTAGGCCATTCCCCAATTAATGGGTATCCACTTTGTTCTAGTTCTTTGCTGTGACAAAAAAAAAAAAGCTGGTATAAACATTTTTGTACATATAGTTCCGTCCCCCTTGTCTTTGACCTCTGTGAGTGTTTATAGTTAGTACTGTTATCACTAGATCAAAGGGACTACACTGTTTAGTGACTTTGGAAATGTAGTCCTAAATTACTTTCCAGAATGGTTAGACCAGTTAATTCCCCCAAGAGCACATCAGGATGCCTATCCTCCTACAAACCCTCGCACAATTGCCATTTTCTTCTTTGTCATCTTTGCTAATTTTCCAGATATAGAGTGGAAACCTGGAGGTATTTTAATTTTTGTTTCTCTTATTTTTCTGGAGCATTTTTATATGATCAGTAGGTTAAATTCCTTTCTTTGAAAATTGTTTTTTTCGTATATTTTAACATATTGAGGAATTGCTCTAGTCAATCAACAAATATTTGTTTTTATAATTCATACTATATTCTTGTATATTTGTATGTTTCCTTTTTTTAATATAAAATCTTTATCAGAGAATTTTACTCTGATGATTTTTCCCATAGTAGACTATTTCTCTTTGAAGTTAATTCCATCTCATTTTTAAAGTTTTCCAATTTTATTTAATAGATGATTTCTGTTTCATATTAAACTTTATCTTTTATGTTAGCTTCTATTCCTTTTTGGTCAAAAACTCTTATTATCCATATGTAGTTATTAAAAAGTATCTATCTTCTTCCCCCCTAATTTGTTTGCTATATGACCTTTTTTATTCAGGTCATATATCATTTGAAACTTATCATGGTATATGGTATGAGGTGTTAGTCTACATCTAATTTCTTCCAGACTTCTCACTTCATCATTTTCAAAGCATATCCACATTCCATCAATTTAGGGAATTCTCATGACAATCCCACAAGAGACGAGTGGGACCAGCATTACAATCCTCGAGGAAACCTAAGTCCCACAGAATTCACAAATGACAGAGCAGCACCTTCTGACCCAAACCTTTCTGACCTCTCATTAGTATTTTTTGTACTTTATCACACTGACTTTCTAGGAACCACATTTAACACGAATATCCCTCCTCTTTCCCCACCGACCCCCTCGGAAGCTATAGTGAAATGGGGCCATTTTATCCCCATTTCATAAATGGAGAAAGAGAAAGATGAAGTTACTCATCCAAAGTTACACAAGCCATAGCAAGATCAGGAATTGAACCTATGTCCTTGAACCTTTGGAGCCTTGGAATTGGACTCCGGGGAAGTTAGTTACGTGTCTGCCCTGTGTGCTGTCCTGCAGCCAACGGCACGCTAAGGGAGCATGACCCATAGCACCTGAGGAGCGCACAGGCTGCCTCCTAGGCAGTCGCCACTCGAGTGTCTGCTGCTCCTTTGGACAAGAGGGGAGATGGAAGGAGGGGAGCCCGCTCATATCCTTCCCGGCCCCCAGGAAAAGCCTTGAGTGTCCACCTCAGAGGAGCCTCCCTTCAGGGGTTCCATTGGCAGTCCCTTCAGCGCCAGGAATCTGCCCCAGTGTTAGACAAAAGATAAATCAAAGGGGTGCCTCTGCTGATGAAATTCAGGAGCTCCCAGTGACCCTGCTGCTGGCATAAATCCTGGCAGACTGAGTAGCCAGAGGCCTTTGTCCCAGCCACCAAAGTTCAGGATTATCTGGCCCTCTTTGCTGATGTATGGAGCCGCTGGCTGCCTCGAGTGTTTACTAACGGTTATCACCCCAGTACTTTGGCCATTATCAGAGGCAGGGCCGCCTGCCGGGGGCCCTGGCTCGCACCCTCTCTATTACCACCTGTCATTGGCAGAGGGTGTGCACTGAAGCTGCCCAGCCCCCGGGGCTGAGGAGAGATAGCTTCTGAAGGCTGATCAAAGGGGAGAAGCGAGCAGCTGATAGCGAGGACGTGTCCGTGTGCTTTTAACTTTGGGAAACACTGGCATTGCCTGCATTTTTTTTAACCTCCCTTGGGCTGGCAGGTCCAGGCCCAGTCAATGCAATGGATTTGGTTCCCTAATGGCTGGGGACATGGTATGTGCTTAAAGCACCAGAGCATGACCGTAATCTCATTCCAAGGGGGAATGGTTTGAAATAAGCCTTCACAGAAGACTTGCCGTATAATAAAGTCAAAATAATTTTAATTTGTACTTTGAAGTGTTCTTGGATTCAAAAATCTAATCTTTGCATTCAGCAGAACACCATGTACTCTGCGAAACAGGGGCCCGCTTCCCACTAAGCAGGGATGCTGAGGGGCCTGGCCACAGACACTGTCCCCATCCCCGTCTCTGGCATCTCCAGCGGGGGCCAGCAGCTGTGAGCATAGGTGCTGCCCATTCCTGAGAGGCCTGGCTCCTGCTCCCAGATCTCCTCCCAGCTCCCTTGGTACTTCCCCACTTTGGGCCTCACTTCCCCTGCCTGCTGCATGATGTCAACAGCCCTTTCCTCCTCCAGTGCTCTCTGGAGCTGTGACCCCCATCTTGTGATGTCGAATACATGATACAGTGAATGGATGGCCAGCTTGACTTGAGAAATACCTGCGTTTAAGTTCCATAACCAGCACATGCTGACTAGGTGACCCCCGGCAAATCCCTGCATCTCTCTCAGCCTCCGCTTCCTCATCTGTGCAATGGGGGCGAGAGTGGTACCCACCTCCAGCAGTATTGTAAGGAGAGTTCCACGTCCACGTGTTCTGATTTTTTCCTTCAATTTTCATATCGTACTTGTTGCTAGCAGAGCCAGAGGCCTCTGGATACCGGCCCGGAGGGAAGGTGGAGAAGGTGGCCCCTGGGCTCTGTACTCAGCATTTCCCTCTCTGTGCTGCAGGTACCTTTGATCGGAGTGTGACGCTGCTGGAAGTCTGTGGAAGCTGGCCCGAAGGCTTCGGCCTCCGCCACATGTCCTCCATGGAGCACACGGAAGAAGGCCTCCGGGAACGGCTGGCCGATGCCATGGCAGAATCTCCGAGCCGGGATGTCGTGGGATCGGGAACAGGTATGAGCTGAAGGCGGGCTGGAGGGGCTGCACCTGATCTGCTTGTGGTTTTTCAGACTCTCCCTCCTACCCCAACCCCCAACCCTGGTTAAAATACTGCTTGCAATCCTTATTTGGAAGCCATCAACATGGAGCCTTCCAAGTTGGGGCTGTTTCCCAGGGGGCCGCCCTTCCCACCTGGAACACCTGAAATAAAACTACAGTCAGGAAGCCAGTCACATTGGCAGCTTCACAGGGAGTCAGAACCCCTGAGCCAAGGTGATGTAGCCCTCAAGGCCCTGGCTGCAAGGGTCACAGGCTGAGGAGGGACCTGAGACCCCGTCATCAGCCATCACAGCTGGATCCCTGGCCATCCCAGGGCTGGGCAGGATAGCCAGCAAGGGGATTCAAACCCCTCGGAGGGTCTCTGCTTAAGGGGGCTGCTTCTGCTTGTTTCCCCACCTCCATAAAAGTTCTTGGGACTGATGACTACTGGGACTTAAGCTCTGCCAATGCTAAAAAAAAAAACCTAATACTAGCTGAGGGGTTCTGGTCCTGACTTGGCTGCTTTCTCCCTATGTGACCATAGGCAGATAATTAATAACATCTCTGGCACCTCAGTTTCTTCTACTTCAGGTGTGGGACTAAGTGACCTTCAGGTCTCTTCCATCTCTAACACTCTGATAGTCATCCATTAAGGCACACACCCAGTCACATTTAGAGCAATGGAAGATGAGGCTATTTCCATAAAGTAACCATAGGCTGCTACTTCTATTTGTGCATCCCTTCATCTTCCTAGCTGCCCATCCAACAGGTGAGTTTTGCAACCCTCAACATTTCCTTTGGAACTCTGCTTCCTGGGAATAGGCCAGTAGCACAGTAACAAGGCTCCTCTTGGTCTTCCTAAGGCTTGTTAGAAAGGTTGTGCTCTGACTAAAAACCCCAGGGCTAAGTGATGACTAGCAGTTTGCCTAAGGACTCGCTACTTCATCCTAAAATTTGCATGGAAAGCTTGCCTAACCTAGAAGCTGTTTCAAACTCTGGGGAAGGAAGAGGGGTGAAATTCAGGATGAGAATAATCAAAAGACAGTGGGAACATTTTTGGAAGGTACTGGAAAAGCCTGCCACCTCTTCCTTTGTAGAGTTAACCAGATTGTGCATTCTTTGAGTTTACCTGTCAAACCTGCTGTCTTCCTTGCCATTCATTACTGCCTTCTGTATATAGAAGATTCTTATAAGAGCCTTTAAAATTTATAAGGCACTTTGAATATCCAGCAGCCCTGGGAGGTAGATTTTTATTCCCTTTTAACAAATAAGGAAACCAAGATTCAGAGACTCACACAGTTAATAAGTGATGGAGCTGGGACTAGAACCCAAGTCCTTTAAATTCAAATCCAGTTCTCTTTCTACCATTTCCATTCCATGCTCTCCACTGACTCATGTATAATGGGTGGCCCCCA